>OZ010684.1:19772039-19816069 GCA_963932265.1 Thymelicus lineola
TAACCTCTATAATTCGTAGCAAACCTCATCCAAATTACTTGATATAACGATTTATTTTCTAATCCTCTTCAGGTTCGATATACATATAGACGTTGCACGCGTTGCACTGTGTACTAAACTGTAAAGGGTTCACGCGTTTACAAAATATTGTAAGCTTTCAAACCAACCGTGCCCGTTGGCAAAAATTTTGTGAGAAAACACATCTCACGTCACGTGTACAGCGTAGGCAAGATTGGGAAAAAGAACCAACCGCGTGCACCCGCCCGAATCCGGAGGGCGCTGGACCGAGGGGTACTATTCTTTAGGGAATATACGCCATCTATGAACACATCTTTGAACCAGAATTACAAATGAAAACGCAGTACACGCGAAGTAACTTTAGTTTAGTTTCAGTAATATAGATGGCGTAACTATGTACACTTGTAATTCATATTATATACTAATTTACAGCTGCAATTGAATTATTATAAACTAGGAAATCGCCCTTGCTTCGCTTCGGGAAAAATAGTAAAAAAAAAAAATATAGCCTATGTCACCCCGGGATAATGTAGCTTCCCAACAGTGAAAGAATTTTTCAAATCGGTTTGATAGTTTCGTTCGGAGCCTATTCAATGCAAACAATCAAATCTTTCCTCTTTATATATTAGTATAGATTAACTTAATGGCGAAGGTTACACATACAAGCATGATTGTCAATCAACAATCTAGTTAGTCTGAGTTGGGGTGTAAGTCATTCTCTTGTTCTCAACAAAGCCGGTACCTGCTTTGAATAATAATTATATTGAAATGACTGAAACTTATTATTTTTGCAACTGCTGCGAACCAAAATCAAAGTTAGGTAGGTACTTACTAAATTAAAATTATTTTTTTAAAGATAATTTAAGAGGCATACATGTAATACGAATAGAGGTATAGATATCTGCCTTTTATTTCTTTAATCTGAGGTATAGGTAGGTATATTGCCACTGTTATGTTTAGTTGGATGTAATCAAGGATATTATACTTAGTATTATCCTTGTATGTATCTCGTCCTATCACAAATTATCCAGGAGCTACGCTACGATCCTATAAGAAACATTTTAATATTCACAAAAATGTTTGTTTCTGGTTTTGTAAAGTTTGCTTCAATATTTTACTTTATACGGCATAATTTTTTGATGTAATGAACATTACTGATGCGAGCCGTCGAAAGCACAGAGTACTTAATGACAATGTGTCGAAAGCTGGCGCCCGTGATGACCGGAAACGTGTGCTTGGTTGATCCGTCACCATGACAACCCGCCTGTTACTGTCTACGGCAAAATAAACATCGCCTTGTTCCTCGATGTTCTTTCATAAATAAATAAAATGTGTTGGTTAAGTGTTTGGGAGGCAGTTCATAACGCCTCCCGCGCCACGAGGTCGGTGCGTCTCGGTCGGTGGGATGTGTGACGGGTGTGATGTGAGTGGCAATAGTGGCAGCTTCCAATTTCAAACATGTGCGGTGTCAGTGCGGCCGAGCGGCGGATGGCGGATGGCGGACGCCGATAACATTTCCGCTAGTTAGATTGTTGCATGTGTTGCTTGGTGCTGGCGGCGTGCGAGGAGTGCTTCCTGGTGGTGACGAGCGCCTGGCGCCGCGCCCTGAGCAATGAGCGTGTCGGTGCGCTCGGTGCTGGTCGAGGGCCCGCAGGCGCCAAGGGCCAAGGGCCCGTACACGTATGCTAGCACGCCACGGGCTCTCTACAACAATGCTAAACTCAAGAAAGATCCCTCTTGGTAAGCATCAAGTTTATTATTAGCAGAGTAGAGATCGTCTTTGTTCTGTAATCTGAAGTAGATAGAAGTAACTTAAAAATGAACGTGATATCACGTTATATTTATCACTAGGAAATCGCCCTCACTTCGTTCCGGGGAAAATAGTAAAAGAAAAAAAATATAGCCTATGTCACCCGGGGATAGCGTAGCTTCCCAACAGTGAAAGAATTTTTCAAATCGGTTCAGTAGTTTCGGAGCCTATTCAATGCAAACAATCAAATCTTTCCTCTTTATAATATTAGTATAGATGACTAAGTCTTGTAAATGGCAATATTCAGGAAATTAATAATTATATACTATATACCTACATATGAGTGTGTTAAGCGTTTAACACAAGTTTTATATCTCAGGATTTATTAATAATCTGAACATGTTTCATAGAGACAAAGAAAGATAATTTTAATCTGTATCGCTTTCCATTAACAAATTCAAAATGGACCATTTGAGGAATAACGGCAGCGATAACTTGTGACTTGGCCATGAATGGCTCACTATGAACACAGGTCAGGGATTAGGGTTAGTATTCTAAGTCACCCCAATACAACGAAATTATTTTTCAAGCGAATAACCTTAGGTACTGCTTATAGGTATTGAGCCTTAAATCAGATATATCGTAATAAATTTATAATAAGAAACTATGTACAGTCAAGGAGCAGGGGGACGGAGGGACGGGGGGACGGGTAACCAAAATCAATTTTATATACGGGAAAGAGGGACCCCGCGGGCGCCAAGCTGGGTTCCATTGTCATCTGTAACGGAGTCGCATTGTTGTGATGATAGTTTTGTGGACAGAATAAGCCTCTCCATCCAACCATTTAGTTTAACAAATCGATCGTCTATAACTGAATAGGAATAGGAAACACCACCGACACGAAAAAATGCGCCTTAGAAGGGCCGCCACAAAATTCGAATTCATTTGTGAATTGTGCATCAATAATATTTCTAATCAAGTGTCGGGACTTAAAAACACTACTTACTACACTATATGAGATATAAATAAACAACTTTTAATACAGTGTAAACATAATGTTTTACATGGCATTTAAAGATCTATTTATTTTGCACGCGAGAGCCGTCATTGCCTCGCTGCAGTTTAGAATCTAAATAAATCGTCACCCAAAAAATCTGTGGATTGCTGTGTGGTTATGACTTGAAAGGATTTAGAGCTTTTATTGATTTCTACACATTGTTAACGGTAAATTGTTTAGGAGTTCACCCTTACCCTAAGTAGGTTTAAAGTAAATTATTTGACGACCAGTGTGGCGCAATGGTTACTATGCCGGATCGCCGCGCCTAGAGTCCTGGGTTCGATTCCTAGCGAGGCGGAAATTTGAATGATGAGTTTGAATTTCTGTTCTCGGTCTGGGTGTGAATGTCCTTGTCTTGTGTGTTGTCCATGGCACCCACGACACAGGGAATCCTAGTGTGGGGCTGTGAGTGTAAAGCGTGTAAAGCGTTATTTATTTGCAGTAAGCCAACATCGTTAAAGACGCGATCTTTTTCATTCGACCGATGGCCTCATTTAAAGACTCAAAGTTACTCAACGCCTTATGGAAAGAGCTGTATCAAGTCCTCCATTTCTTAGTCTTAGACGACCAAAAACTACCAATATCTAGCTCGCCGAGGTAATGGATTGGAGTAGGGATGATTAGAGAAAGGAATGTACCTACTTTTAAAGGCTGATATAAAGGTAGAATTGCTGCTAATAAATTTTTGTTTTTAATCGTTTTCAAAATCTAAAATCTAAGCAATTGGTATACCTAACTGATACTCACTTACCTACTATAGCTATAATAAAGTTTTCGGTAATTGTTCGTTTAGCTTTGTTTAAATAAACCTTGAACCGTCCCGCCGAAAGTGAACACGAAGCATCGCGTGTTTTTTGTTTTTAATTGTTGTACATTTGATACTCATAAATTATTTTATTATATTTACGGCACATGCAACCTGCCAGACGACTACGTTATTCAGTCGTCATATTTCTTAAAACAAATTTTTACTACTTTACCGCTATTACCGCTGCCAGCGACTGGCAAAGGTTGCTAGTAGAGAGTAGAGACTTATTACGCAAAAATTATAATATTAAACAGAGCTTTTATTATATTTTATTTCTCGACATATATTTTTTCTTTTATATACAGACCACCCTTTCTTGAGTATAACCATGACCAATTTGAAATTTGGCCATGAAGTTGGTATTGTCATTTAATCTTCTTCATTTCCCGATATTCCTACTGTGGGGATATAAGTGTGCAACTAACTTTGCAAGTTTATATTATTAGATAAAGTAACCTGATCTGAAATCAGCTAGACGTGCTTATATCAAGAAATAAGAAGTCATTAAAGGGTTCAAGAAGTCATATTAGACGCCTACTTACTACCGTCGACATGGATCTGTATCGGGCCGTAGCAGCGTAGCCCCCACGCGGCGCCGTAGCCCGTAGCCCGTAGCCCGTAGCCCGTAGCGCGTAGCGCGTAGCGCGCACCGTAGCTGACGCACGTCCGGGCGGCGCGCGGCTCACGGTCAGCCGCCAATTACATAACCTTGCTTAATTTAACCATTTCTTAAAACCATATATTTTTACCGATGACCTCACCTCCAACATCATGCTGCGGTAGGTACTCGACCCTTCTGACTTTGCGTGACGGGATTCCTTTATGTTAATATTTAATAGTTGCTTAGAAAATTTGAGATGTCATGTTTATTACAGACCTCCACTTGAAGCTGAAATATGTACAAAATGCGATGGAAACCACCTGATAAAAATAACTTGTATTAACTATTTTAATGTGAATGTGGGGAGGAGAGTCCGGCTCGTGCACTCCATACTGTTGGTGCTAGCAGCTTCCTACACGATACCATGGATACCACAGACATATATCAAGAATAGACGACGCATGCACCTCGAATTGTATGAAAACCAAGCGTGTCACTTTTTTTTGACACATTGTGCTGTCACAAGAATATTTAGTGCTGAAATTCCCCATCCTAGCGATATCAATTCGAAACTGATTTGTTACCGATTCTCGACAACGATTAATGATTCTCAAAATCGATTACCGATTATAATTAGGTATATAGAAAATCGTATGATCGTTTGTAGGCGTAGAATATGTAAAACATAAAAAATGCCTTTGGTTGGTTGTACATAATAATATAGTATAGTGCTTGAATATGACCGAATAAGTAGTTTTGTGTTTTATTTAACTTGATTGTTTGTTAATTATAAACACAAGCTTCAAAAATGTAAAGATAAATAAAGAGATCATAAATATTATGATTGTTTATTATTTGCTTTCAAGAAATTAAATAAATGAAATTTAAAAAATATTTATAAACATTTCTTTTATGAAAATCAAAACATCATATGGACACATTTAAACTTACCTAAAGTTAAACGAATATTTTTTTTCTAATTAAAAATTCAAAATAAAAAAAAACAGTACATCAATATTCGGTATTGCGCTTGAAATCAGCCTTCGTTTCTTTTTCGAATCCGTAAAACAGTCATCATTGAAATGAATAGAACATATACGGCTATGTTTTGTTGGAAACCAATCTCTATGCCCCGTCGCTATAATTCATTTTGCTTTAATATTATTGGGGTCACTTGAAAACCTTTAATTATAATGTTATCATGAATAAAATCACTATACAGAAACATTAATATTGTAATGAAAAATAATTTGTCTGTTAAAAACTGTCTCTATGTAAATATTATTATTCATTGGTTTTCAAAATCGATTAACATCGAGACCACACCGAGTAAATGAACAACACTATATGCTATATTTTACAGAAACACGACAATATTCACCGTACTACGAAGCTAAGCGACGATTTATAGTAACGATTGTTTTACTTTCATTGCGTGTTCCAGTAAACAAGCCGTATAAATTTTGCTACCAAAATCAGCAATGTATTGAGTAGTATGCAGTTCACAGTAAGTTAGTGCTTTTCGTTGTAAAACGTGGTAGATATGCAATAAATATGAAAATAATTATTTTAAAATAAATTACTACACAATTTTATAAATATATTACTTAACGATGAAAAGAAATATTTCCTTTACCTCTGCTAACTGTATTTGTAGAATTCCTACAGTTTAAAACGTTACAATTAGGCATTTTTCGTTAATTTCAGTTGACATCTATTGCCAATAGCAATGAAACGCCAACTAAATGACACGGTGCTCAAATAGGATTTTAAATCCTTTCTGTTACACGTGAAATGTATGAACATGCGGCATCTACTCTAGGTATACATGTCTGTGATGGATACCATGGATACAGGAAGCTCACGGCGTCTGGTAGCTGTCAGATCCAACGTGACACAACCAGACGTATTCTCATTCTTTACTACAAATTATTCATTAACAATAAATAGTACATTTAAATTATTTTATTACATTAATATCGGCTTTTTTGCCCTACTTTTTAGGGTTCCTTTTTAACGTGGATAGAAATTTTTTTTCGTCGCATATTCCATTGTGTGGAGGGTCGTTGAAAAGATCTTTCAAAAATATTAAGAGGTTGTATAGATCATTTTTGCATTCTGGTCTGGTGAGAAAATATTCGGCTTTAAAGTGCCAATGTTGGTTGAAGTACAGACTCAACTTTTCAAACAATAACAAGCATCAAGCATCAAGCATCTTCACAAACTTTCTCATTTATAATAATTAATAGGATTTACAAGGAAAACTATGACGGCTATGTTGGTACAAGTAGTTAATGAGTAATAGTCGATAAACGACAGCTACGGAACCGTACACGGCGCGGGGCCCGCCACCCGCCACCCGCCGCACGCATTCGGCCGGTTTTTATTGCTGAGTCCACAAATGAGCAGTTACGTATTTTGATCATTAAGTTTTCTAACTACCTATTCTCAGATAGTTGATCTACCATAAGTAATTATTTTCAAATTATCAGGGAACCTTGAGAAAATAGCGTCGTGTTTGGATATTTTTGTTATTTTTGGGTTAAGCCTTACTTAAAAATTTGAATCTTTGATTTAGGTTAAATTATGAGTTTAAGTATTATATTAATTAATTCCTTTTCCAAACCCTAATAAAATATTATGGAAGAAAATGGAGGAGGCGCCGAGATATCGTATGTGCTCTAATGAGGGTTAGGTGGAGTCAAAATTGGCCCAAATTTTCTTTATGTATTTCATGAATGGCTCCTAATAACTTAATGAGCTATAGTTGATCAACTACGAAACCCTCCATTCCACGCCATTCCGCGCCGTCGTCTTACCACATCAAACATACATAACATACAACATTACATTTTTTCATTCCATTGGCGCTGATCTCCCTGGTATTTGAGCCAAAGTACTGTAGATTTTTCTTATTTACGTCTAGAAGGGTTTTGTATTTCTTTTTTTCAAATTTAGAATTTTAACCAATTCCATCGATAAAAAACTCTAAGTAGAAAACGGATATCTATACTAATATTATAAAGAGGAAAGATTTGATTGTTTGCATTGAATAGGCTCCGAAACTACTGAACCGATTTGAAAAATTCTTTCACTGTTGGGAAGCTACATTATCCCCGGGTTACATAGGCTAAATTACCTTTTTTTTAACTATTTTTCCTGAAGCGAAGCGAGGGCAATTTCCTGGTTTTTTATAAAAACACATGTTGCATCTCCTATAGCCCGTAGACGAGCCTGTAGCCTGGTAGGTGGCGACCACAGATAGATAGTAAAAGCGATCCTGCCTGCGAATCGAGGGGTCCCAGGTTCGATTCCCGGCTGGGGCAGATATTTATGTGACAGATAAATATTTGTATTTGTGTATTTGTGTTATTGTGATGTGTTATGTGTGTCATCCATGCCATCATCCGCGGTGAAAACCTACTGTGCGGGTATGAGTGTGTAAGCGTTTATCCATGCAAAATTTCGTGGCAGCAATGTTGATTTCACTGCCAACAGAGAGGCCAACAAGAAAAGCTCCAGAGGAATCAATGGAAAACGCCTAATATTAAGGTCCTCATACTTTAACTCTGGTTAATGGAGATATACTTAGCACATTTTTATCGGGGTATAAATACACACGCCTTATCTCTTATCTTAATCCTGCATTAGATATCACAGATTTCAATAGTTTCGGTAAAATACTACTACACATACGGTTCAACAGTATGCTAGTCATAAAACTTCAATGGCAACATGCAGCGCAGTTGGACGTAATTACTAATTTACCTATTGCTTATTCCGATGACTGTGCCTCGAAAGGAAATAAACGTCGCGGTGTTTTCCCTATCGCTCATGTGTTTACCTCCTCGAGCCCACGTGGCGCGTGCGCGGTGCCGCCGCGAGCGGGCCGGCCGGTGGACGTGAGCGACGGCCGGACGGCGAGTGGCGACCGGCGACCACCGCTGACCACCGCCGCCGCCGGCTGCCCGGTGTGCCGTGTGTCCAGTGCCTGCCGCCCGCCGCCGCGAGCCGCACGCGACACGCGCCGCGCCACACCGGCCGCACACCGGCCGCACGAGTCGACGACCGGCGCCGTAACGTTGTACAGTACAGTGATGTCTGTCGCGTGAGGGACGATGCCCGCCGCACACATGTCGGGCGGCGAGTCCGACGCGTTCACTGTCATCAACCACGAGGAGGAGGGAGCGCCGCCACTCCGCAACGTGAACGTGGTGAAGCCGCTGCAGCGCGAGCCCGAGCGCCCCCCCGCCCAGCAGTCGATCCTCGACCCCAAGTTCTCGAGGGCGCTCGACTTCAAGCTCCGGCGGCTCAAGGAGAAGGAGATCCTCCGGGCCAACCTCCGGCGCCCCACGCGCCATCGCCGCCGAGACGGAATCATCAGCGCCTCGAACCCCAACGTCAGCCTGGGAGACCGAAGGTCCCCGGGGAGAGTCATCAGTCGATCGCATCCCCGAATCGATGTGGGAGCCTCGGAGATCGAGCGGGCGAAGTTGTTGCCGAGGATGGAGGGTTCGCCCCTGAAGAATCGAACCCGAAAAATATCGGGATCCAACGAGGGCGACAAGCCCCGGTTCGTGACGACGGTGAAAAGCGGCCAGTTCCTGCTGCCGCCGCCGGAGGTCGCCTGCCTGCTGGGCCTGGAAACCTTGTATCCCCCCGTGGAGAGAGAAAAAATTGTATACTCGTACGCGAGCAAGCCGAAGGCGGTGGCTGGGCGAACGCGACGTTCCATCGCGGACAAGAAGGAAGTCCTCCCCAACGGCAACATCCCCAACGGAGGCAATGAGGGCCGGAAGCCCCAGGTGGGCGCAGTGTTCCGCGGAGTGCGCGCGCTGGCAGCGGGGGTGGCCGGCGTGGCGCGCCTGCTGGACCAGCGAGATCAACGGGACCAACAGTTAGTTCCATCACTTTATCATTTCATGTATCTCTTTCGCCTTCATAACATCCGTTACAAGAACCGCTAATGAAAGGTTGTTAACATTATTTGGTAAAACATGATTAAGGAATGCAATGCTTAGTTGTTTGATCAGATACTAAACAGTTACTTGACAGGTTGTTTGAAAGTCCAGTTGGGTTCAAATCGTGCATGCTCCTAATTTTTCTATAGCGCTTGGCTTGCTACACACGCGGAGAAAATCCAATACTAATTATTCCACACACATACGGGAAAGATTATGAGCCTTCATTCAGAGCGCGTTATCGCATCGTATCGATTGCAGGCCCGTTACAATAACACCCGCTATCAGCGGCGCGACTGGCGCGGGCGGTTGTCAGCTGCGCCGCGGCCGGGAGACAGGAGACAGGAGACACTTGTTCCAGAACAACCTTAACATTATCATTAACATGACACATAACTACATAACACAAAATCTGCTGAACTGCCTTCTGTCCCTTTGAATTTGATTAAAAATCCTTATATTAGAAAAATTAACATTCACAGAAATATACTCGAAAGGGGCTTACATAGCTGTATAATCCAAATAAATTATTTCAAGGGCGATAAATGTAAGTGCTCGATGCTTGGCCCGATAGGGGTGAGTGATTTGGTCGTTGACCGTCCGGCGCGGTAGGTATTGGAGCGCCCTACTTCGCGGCTCACGCGGCCGAGGGCAAGCCGGCTCGCCGGCTATTTGTCGTTATAATTAAACCCATAGATATTGTCTTTATCGAATCCACTTCAGGGATATCTGAGACTTCATGATTTACAAGCTTTGTTCTCTGAATAACAAAATATTATCATGCATTAGCGGAGCTGTTGTGCATGTTGAGTGAGTTTTGGCATCTCACGGTCTGGGGTTCCTATCCTGGTGTAACAAGCAGCAAAGACTCGAAAACAAACGTGTTTCTGTTTACTACCTAGATTAATGACCAGGAACAGATGCTAGAGACCTCGGCTGATGCTCAGCTGACAGGCTAGCTACTCGTAACGACCGAGCCATGGGTTGACAATAGCAATGGTTGTGGAAGCAGCGAGCATGGGATCTGATTGTGGTGTTATTATTGTTGCAGCGGCAGCATGGCGGCCGGCTACTCCAACGTGATGCACGACAAGCGCGTGGTGCGCGGCAGCACGTTCGCCTCCCACCCACACGCCGCGGTCAGTACACACACACACACACACACACACACACACACACACACCTATCATTCTATTACTGCAACCCACAACCCAAACCCAAAACCAACCCGAAAAACGATAAAACATCTCATGGCGAATATACCGTACGTATATACTCGTACAATCGCAGTAGGGTGGTTGCAGAATGTATAAGAATGTTATGACCGTGCATACATAACTTTATGATTAAACGGTGAAGTAGATGACCCAGCGACCTCGAACGGGCAGCGCTTGGTGCTGCCATATCCGCTGTTCCTGACCTGGAAGGTTGTACTCAAGGATGCACAAAACTTTTTACTTTTCGACGTCTGAAATATAACCCAGGTTAGATGATACTTCTAGTACTTCCTTAAACGGCTTTAGTACTAGGTTTTTAGATAATATAGTTCGTACCAATATATAATATTAATAACAAGTACAAGATATTGGTAGTTTGTTGAACCGATACCAGCAGTACACACTTGATCAAATCGCGTGCGCTTCCATCGCTCCCACGTCGAACTCTCTGACGCTCGCCGCGCCGCCCCGGTGTGGTTGCTGTCATTTTTAACCTACTTCAAAAAAAGGAAGAGGTTCTCAGTTCGACTGTGTTTTGTTACCTCAGAACTTTCGACTGAGTGAACCGATTTCGATGATTCTTTTTTATTGTAATTGGAAAGGAGTTACTTCATTTGAAGTCGGTTTTTTTTTGTTAAAATTTTCGATTATTGTTTATTACTAGGAAATCGTCCTCGCTTCACTTCGGGAAAAATAGTAAAGTAAAATAAATATAATATAGCCTATGTCACCCGGGGATAGTGTAGCTTCCCAACAGTGAAAGAATTTTTCAAATCGGTTCGGAAGTTTCGGAGTCTATTCAATGCAAACAAACAAACAATTAAATCTTTCCTCTTTATAATATTAGTATAGATTAGTTAGACATTACTTCAGTTTATTTTAATTGGTGATGTAGTCCAGGATTGTAAAGTGGACACATGTCACTCAGACTTCAAGCCACACAACTGACACAACAGGCACACACGCCGCGACTTTAAAAGAATGACGACACAACCTAATTTACTCAGCTATCTTCCGAATTGTCCAACTATGCCCAGGTTAATAAAATCCGTGATTATATTCATAAAACTAGGGATGTTGCGGATGCGGATGTGGATACGGATGCGGATGTGATCTTATATATCGGTGCGTCGAGGCCCGAGACGTTGTGATTAATCCTTTGACAGTGTGTCAGACATTCTTGTCACAATTTCGGACACACTATCCGTATCCGCATCCACAACATCCCTAAATAATAATCATCCTAAATAATAATAATCATCCTTTTGTGATAAAACAAATGTTAGCTGACTTTGACTTATCGTTTAAAACAATTTACTTAGATAAGTTCAATCGCACGAAGACACAAGTGTTTATCACTCAGAACGGCCATCATCAACTTCAGGAGGTTCATTTGTTTTCTCGTCAGCCCTTCTGGCTATAAAAAAATATAGTACTATTATACTTTGTGACGAACCGCGCTGTTCCCAGCGTGGATATACACATCTTTATCGTGCAATATCCAAGAAAGACTCGCGCTGGAATGGAACAAGAAACACGCGCTCGCGGCAAGCGGCCCTTAACTAACATAAGGAATTCTCAATTCCAAGTATCGGAAATTACTTACATATAAAATTTCTAAAGGTTTCATAATATAAGGCAATTCGAAACCAGGTATTATTTATTTAGCGGTGATTGCAGCTACATCGGAAGCGCACGAGGTCACATTGATTGGCACCACCTCACCACCTCACCACCTCACCAGGCGGCCGAGGAGTAAACCTGTTCCCCGAACATGCTCATGGTAACTCTCAGTTCACCGATTGATAATGCTTCTATTGTTGGCGGGTGTGGTAATTTTATCACAGATCTGCTGATGATTACTTATAACTATTAAAGATACACGAGTATGTATCAACATGACGTCATCGATACGACAACTAGTGTCGGACTCGCAAGTCTCGCAACCGGGAAACATTCCTTAGGTATTATTCAAATGTGGTTTAGTTGTAATGGTATGGCGCGCGGCGCGGGCAAGGTTAATGAGCAGAATTGGGTTCACGGTGTGTAGTGTGCGGCATGCGGGCTGCAATCGATACCGCCGCCGCGAGCCACGCTGGCCCAGCGCCATGCGCCAGGGGAAATAGCAACAATTTTTTTTTTATTTCAGTTACAATAGGCATACATGACGGAAATATAATTTACAGGTAAACTCAACGTCTTAAAAATTATTTGCAGAAGTAACACCGATTCGACCTTCTCGAACTCTTTTTGTCTAAACCAACTTATTTTGTTTGTTCGTAGTTTGCTAGTAGCTCGTACATTTTTAAATCTAATTAAAAATGAACGAAACAACTTGCATTTCCTTAATTTTGTTACATTTTTCCACAGTATCGATGCGGAAGCCTCGTTTTCAAATAACGAGGCAGTCAGTGAAATCAATTAGGCGTAATAGCTTATTCGATTCGTTAATAAATTGCTACATTTGAATAACACTTGTCGATAAAGTCTCCTGAACCTTACGGCCTGGGCATAGAGCTCAGACTCCAGTGACACAGCTGCACGGAGGCCGATGCCAGGTCGAACCAGCAATTTAGCTGTTGTTTACACAGCTAGTGACAATGTACAGCTAGTTCTATTATTTATTGACCATCTGAGTAAAGCACCACTTTCAATTCAATTGAAAGAAAGAAAGAAAGAAAGAAAAAGCATTTATTCGAAGGAGCAAAGCACAAACAAAATGTAAGAGTCTCACACCCATATTCACAAAAAACAAGCAAAGATAAAGAAGTGTTTAAACTCTGAGTTATGAAAAACGACAAAACCCAAGAAAATACATCCATCATAAAACATGTTATTAAAATTTTATGAATAAGGCTATAAGACCAATTCACTTGTTAACCATAACTTTGTATTTAAAGTACTTATTTAACTATTTGCAAGACCACTAACACTAGTAACTACTAACTACACACACTAATACACTAATTACACACACACAAAACACACACACACACACACACACACACACACACACACACTACACTAATTTTTTTCCCACTAGTTCTATTAACAGGACTACTCAACAGGACAAGTGGGAATAAACGGACTCCTACTGGTACTACTGGTACTGGACTGTAACTACTGGTAGTTACAGAGTAAATTGGCTGTGAACGGCGGTCGCCCAGACTCACGAGTGATCCAAGGGTTCCGTTTTTCGTTTTTTCGTACGGAATTCTAAAAAGGTACTAGAACCACGAGTAAGTGTACTTAACCATCGCGCCTATTGCAATAGAAACAATTAATATTTGTGAAGTGTTATGTTGTGTCGTGACGTGACGTGGTGCATGGCGGTTGCAGGGCGACGGGGCGGAGAGCGCGGCGGCGCGGGCGGCGCGCACCCGGCGGCGGGCGCTGGCGCGGCGCGCGGCCCTCGCCCGGCTGCGGCCCGCCTCGCCGCCGCCCGCGCCCGGCCGCCGCCATCTGCCCGTGCAGACCGACTACTACCTCGAGGAGGTAACCACCGACACACACACACACACACACACAGACAACATACGGCTACGAGAATCGTTTATGCTCCTCATTCATTACGCACAATGGCCCGACTTAGAGGCTAAGTGCGGAAATAGGAGCTCATCACCATCGCTCCTCATACAATCGCTTATACAATCCATAGAATAACCTGTTAGTTGTGACCTCGTGACACTATCTGCAATTCGTCCTCACGTCGATTCCCCATCAGGATAAATATTTACGTGACGTTTGTTATTAGGATGTCTTATTTATGTCGCCCATGCAAACTGCGGCACAAAGAGTATTAATGCGGGAGTACTTATAATAACTATGCGGGGCTGTGGACATCCTTCCTTACTCCCCAAAACTCGAAGAATTACGGTAGAATATCTTAGGCTTTAGGTCAGCACAGAACCTCAAGATGTCCGTTGGTCGGCGCGTTCAGCAAGGTACATCACAAGTAGGGATGCACGGGGTGCACCCTAATCAAGTCACGTTTACATCAGTCTCAGAAATAAAATAATCCAACTGCGAACAAACCTAATCTCGTTGCACCTGTGGTAAGATGGCATGTCGTCGTTGTCTTTGGGTATAGACATCGTATATTTGTTGTTGTGCAGACTACAACACTACACTTCACTTCACTACATTTGGTTGTCGTGAAGGCAACACTGATATAGATATCTAATGATAGTTGTGTTGTGTGCAGTTGTTCGAGAAAGGCGTGGAGATGGAGGTGGGCGTGCAGACGGACCTGTTCGCGGACCGTCCCGCCACGCCGCGGTACGTGCCCGCCAAGACCGGGGCCAACGCCGCCACGCAGATCTACCCCGGGGAGGTGAGTCAACTAGACAAAATGAAGTGAATAATCACTTCTCTTCTATTAGTAACTCTTCCAAGTAGAAGGTTCCATTGTAAGCTACTAAAATAAAATGCGCCAAGAGCATTGAAGTATAATGTCATAGAACAGACATCTCGAACAAAATGTGTCCCGCCCGGGAGGTTCCATTTTTAAAATTGGGCCCCCGTTCTCCTTTCAAAATCGAACGAATCCATTGAAGATTGAAGCCACGGTGCGCCAATGCATTGGGACATACATGGTGGTTGCGGCGCCGGTTCTGTACGCTAGTAATAATACTTCAATGATCAAGAGCGCTGTTTATAATATTGGTCGCACTGCAGGCTGAGTTGATTTTATTTGATGTACAGTCACGTGTAATAATATATATACATTGTCACGTTTCAAAAATATCTAAACTTGTAACAATCCATAAAGAAGTGAACAACAATTCGTTCAAAATTAACTAACCATTAAACGATGTCAAAATAAGGTATACACGTTTATTCCACAATAATGTAATCAAACCAAAATCATAAATAAATTCACACTTCGAATATCATTTTTAACTATCCATGACAATTTCTATAACATGTATACAAAATGTATACATTTTATAGACATTGTCATGGCTACATTAAAATGATATTGGAAGTGTATACTTACTTTTGCCGTGAAACTTACTAGAAACGTGCTAGAAACTATTTAGACCAGTGCCGATACCTCTGAAAACGATAAAAAAATGAAAAAAAAAAATAGTAGGATAAAACCCATTGCAAAAGGAAGAAAATACAACAAAAATGAAAGGAAAATAATTAACGGGCGATCTGAGGTCGGTAAGTGGGGAGGGAGGGTGGGTTTTTAAGGGTAAAAAACGGTTTATCTCAATTTCTGACAAAACTACAAGTCTTATGGAAAAAAGTTAAATAGCAAAGTTGTAGGTAATAAAAAGATCTACAACTTTTGTATTTGCACTTTTTAACATAACCTCAAAATTTATGTGAAAAATTCAAATAACCAAGTTTTTGGTTTTTTATTTTTCACAAAAATATTATTTTCTTCACGAAATTTGGTGGAAACTTATCTTTTTATGTCCCAAACATACTGTAATTTTTTTGATTTAAAATATTTCTTTTTTCGGCTTATTTTGACTTAATATCGAAAAAGCACCCTAATTTTCAATCGAAAATTCACCCGTCAAAATATCAGCTTTTTCCAAAAAGTTGGTGTTTTTTTTTGTTCATTGAAATCTCTACTTTTTGATGGTATATAAAAAAATATACACTACCATAATAAATTTTCTCAAAAAATGCAATGAAACGACAACTATTTTCGCATGTTTTTTGGAATCTTTATGTTTTATGGATTTTTTGAATAAAACATACGTTTTAATTTACGATGAATTAAAGATTAATTACGATTAATTAATTAAATTACGTTTTTCGATTAATTTAAGTGTAAATTTTAATAAATAGCTCAAAATTGTAGATAATTATTAAAAAAAATTAAAGACTCGAATCTGAATATTTTTTGCAAAAATAGTTGTCGTTTCAGTGCATTTTTCGTAGTAGTGTATATTTTTTATATACCATCAGAAAGTAGAGATTTCAACAAATAAAATACATTGTAACTTTTTGAAAAAAGCTGATATTTTGATGGGTGAATTTTCGATTAAAAATTAGGATGCTTTTTCGATATTAAGTCAAAATAAGCCGAAAAAATAAATATTTTAAATAAAAAAATTACAAATGTTTTTGTGAATGATAAAAATAAAGAACCAAAAACTTAGTTATTTGAATTTTTCATTTTTTTTAGATCTTTTTATTACCTACAAAGGAGAACCCCAGTTTCCATAGAAACTCAGGCCTAAGTAGACAAGACTGGAAATTGGCTGTTAATTAGATTATTGCAAAAAGTTCAATTTCTCCAATTTTCACGGCTGCCAGCAATGGCCAACTAAGGAAATCCTAGAACGAATCACCTTAATTATAGCTTATGATTATGTCATACTCGTGTCACAGTGCTATTTAATATGTATGTTACACTTACGTTGCGGGTGTCTATTATAATATCTACTACTTCAATGGTTTTCACCCAAAACGAATGTCATAAAAAGGTTGTATAATAAAAGCTATTGCATATTTCAAGAGATTTTATTAGTTATCATTATAATATATTAATATTTCGTGTAGTTGTGCAGGAGGCGTTATATTTCGTTAGTACCTTGCCCAATCAAGATACCATAATATACTCATTGTAAGTATGGCCACAGCAACTTCCTGATCTTCTAAAGATGTATAGGGTACGTTATCCAGTGTTCAGGACTTATTCTGAACCTTTGTCAGTCACAAAACAGGCGATTAAGGAGTCCATATTCATATAGTATTGGTTTGCAAGAAATTGTAGCGAAACTGCGAAACACATTCACCAAAACACAAGTACGAAAGCGAATACAATAGAAAATTAAAATCACTGTGTACGTGTCGATGAGTTTCAATAGTAAATAGGACTCCAAATACGCTGAAAATATTTGATAGTAAAATATACAAGAACACGCGTAGAAAGATGAAAGATCGATGACAAATATGACAATACAGTGGTGTTATTTATAAATACTATGGTTACCAAAATGACATTATTAGGGATTACATCATCATTGTTGTCAATCGATTAATCGATGTCAAAATATTCGAAATGTAATTTAATAAAATTAGCGTAACGATTGAATGGTAATTATAATATATTACATAGTTTTGATTTATATGGAATACGAAAATATGTAAAAAATAAATTAATATTATAATTATAATCACTAAATAATACATAAAATATATTATTATGTTCCATCAATCGATCATTATCAATCGATTCAATCGATTATAAAATCGTATGTAATGAGGTAAATACTGTGAAAACTTTTTTGCATTATTTTGTTCATTTGGCAAGAGCAGCTGAAGCTAAGATTTAAATATGTTTATCTTATAAATAAGACGATTTTTTTGGTATATAGTTTACTCTTGTCTAGTCCGATGTTCTAGCACAGATTACATATGGTTCGGGGCCGAAAATTGGGGATCGCCTTTGCCATTTAACTTTTTTCCATAGGACTTGTAGTTTTGCTGGAAATTGAGATAAACCATTTTTTACCCTTAAACCCTCCCCCTCCCCCCACTTTCCGACCTCGGATCGCCCGTAAATTACTTTTCCTTTCATTTTTGTTATATTCTCTACCTTTTGCAATGGGTTTCATCCTATTATATTTTTTTTTTTGTTTTCAAAGATTATTTGCACTGGTCTAATTCGTTTAAATGGGCCATAAAATAAACAAACATCGTAAAATTTTTTGGACAGTATTATTACCTATTTGGTCTTACTATTGTCAGTGGTTGCCTAGACAGTAGAATCGATGAGAAATAATTGTTAACGTCAAGAAAAGTCTACACATGTCAAAGTTTCATATTAATCATAATGGCGACGTTGCCAGCTTGAGTAAAGAGATTTGTATGAAAATGAAAAATAAAAAAAAATTACAAATTTCAGCATTGAACCTATTATGAAAAATAAATAATAGTTAAAAGTAACTAAAAAAACACGCTTTTATAGAAAATCCAACTAAAAAGAATAGAAAATAAAGGACTAATTGCATGGAAATTGTGTTTCAGCGGATTGGTCTGAATTTTTGGTATGTTGTAGCCCTAACCGTACTGATCAAAAGTCCCAATGGGCGTGAACCCCCCGAATACGTATTTTGTCCTCCAGGGGGCACTTCCCCCCAAAGTCCATGTATTCGATTTCAGCGGAATCATTCTGAATTTTTAGTATGTTGTGGTTCTAATCATGCCAAACAAGAGTCCCAATGGGCATGACCCCCATATTGCGTTTGTTCTCCTTCAGGGGGCCCTAACCCCCCCCCCCCCCATAGTCAATTTATTTGATTTCAGCGGAATCATTCTGAATTTTTGATAAATTGTAGCCCTAATTGAATATGTCTCTGTGATCAGCAGGTTCAAAACCGGAAGCGATCACCGTCTTGTAAGAGGCACATTAAATATCGACGTGAAGCTGGAATGGTCATGCCTGATGAAGTCTACGCTTTGCCCAACACCTGTCCAAATCCAGGGATCCGAAAACTTTCAACTTGAGCTGCAAAATCGTTTTAAAATCACGCAAGTCGGTGGATGAGTTTAACACCAGGATGGCAGCAACTGTCCACGAGGTAGGGTCGAAGTATTTCAAGACCCACCCCAGTGGTAGATCTCAAGTTCTCTCAGAACAAACTCTCGGTGAAAAACTATGTGTGCAGTCTCCAACCTCTATGGCGGAATACCGACAGCTCAATGAACAGATCTCCATGTGCAGGCGACGCGATATGCGCAAACACAACGCAAATCGTGTAAAAAACACAATAGAGCGAAACCAGGGCTCCAAAGTGTTCGCCAAAGATCTGTCTATTGCGCAAAGTTCAGCTTACGAGGTTGAAGACCGAGTCCGGCACCATCCATCCATCCATCCATCAGCCCTTGGAGGTCCACTGCTGGACATAGGCCTCCCCTAACTTGCGCCACTCTGACCGGTCCTGAGCCTTCTGAATCCAGCGGATGCCCGCTGTCTTCTTCAGGTCGTCGGTCCATCTTGTCGGGGGGCGTCCTGTACTTCGCTTTCCGAGACGCGGGCGCCATTCGAGGACCTTTCTTCCCCAACGGTTATCGGTCCTTCGCACTATGTGGCCAGCCCATTGCCACTTCAGCCGGCTAATTCTTTGAGCTATGTCGGTCACCCTTGTTCGTCTACGGATCTCCTCGTTTCTGATACGATCACGTAGAGAAATACCGAGCATAGCCCTCTCCATAGCCCGCTGTGCTACCCTGAGCTTGTGGATTAGGCCAATAGTGAAGCACCACGTCTCGGATCCCTATGTCATTACTGGCAACACACACTGCTCGAACACCTTCGACTTCAGGCACTGAGGTAGTGTTTTGGACGACAAGATATGACGCAGTTTCCCGAACGCAGCCCATCCGAGTTGGATTCTACGAGTGACTTCTTTCTCGAAGTTGGACTTACCCATCTGGATCACTTGTCCCAGGTAATTGTATTCGTCTACAACTTCGAGAGCAGCGCCGTCAACAACAACCGGTACGGGTGTGACATGGACATTCGACATGATTTTCGTCTTGTCCATGTTCATCTTAAGACCCACCCGTTGTGAGGCGCTGTTCAAGTCCCCGAGCATTGTACCTAGTTCCTCCAGGGATCCTGCCAGGATGACTATATCATCGGCATATCGCAGGTGTGTGATGTATTCGCCATTGATGTTAATGCCACGTCGTTTCCACTCCATCAGCTTGAACACATCTTCCAATGCAGCGGTGAACAGTTTTGGGGATATAACGTCCCCTTGCCTGACACCTCTCTGCAATTGGATGGGGTTCGTGGCTGTGTCGTGTACTTTGACGGACATGGTGGCTGATGAGTACAAATACTTCAACACCTCGATATACCGGTAGTCGATCCGGCACCGCTGAAGAGAATTTAGTACTGCCCAGGTCTCGATAGAATCAAAGGCTTTCTCATAGTCCACATAGGCGACACATAACGGCAGATTATACTCCTCGGTCTTCTGTATAATCTGCCGCAGTGTGTGTATGTGGTCTATGGTGCTGTAGCCTTTCCGGAATCCTGCTTGTTCGGGAGGCTGGAAGTCGTCAAGCCTGCGTGCAATGCGATTTGTGAGCACCCTCGAAAACAGCTTATAAACGTGGCTCAGAAGTGCGATTGGCCTGTAGTTCTTCAAAAGGGCTTTATCGCCCTTTTTGAAAAACAGAGTCACCACACTTCTGCTCCACGCTTCCGGGGTAGTTCCAGTATGGATGACGGTATCAAACAGTTTTTGGAGCGCCACTAGGAGGGGTTCCCCCCAGCTCTTAGCAGCTCGGCGGTGATACCGTCATCTCCCGGTGCCTTGTTGTTTTTAAGCTGTTTGAGGGCCTCTCTAATCTCATACAGGCTGACGTCCGGGATATCCTCTGTGTAGTGCCGGGTTAATTTAGCTCTCTTGTCGCTCTCCTCACTGGGAGGTGGAGCTTGAGAGGAGGTATACAACCGTCCGTAGTATCTCTCAGTTTCTCTCAGAACTTCAGGTTTCGACGTAACTATGGTGCCGGACTCGGTCTTCAACCTCGTAAGCTGACTTTGCCCAATAGACAGATCTCTGGCGAACACTTTGGAGCCCTGGTTTCGCTCTATTGTGTTTTTTACATGATTTGCGTTGTGTTTGCGCAAATCGCGTCGCCTGCCCTTGGAGATCTGTTCATTGAGCCGTCGGTATTCCGCCATAGAGGTTGGAGATTGCACACATAGTTCTCGTCGATCCCTCATAAGACCGAGAGTTTGTTCTGAGAGAACTTGAGATCTACCACTGGAGTGGGTCTTGAAATACTTCGACCCTACCTCGTGGACAGTTGCTACCATCCTGGTGTTAAACTCGTCCACCGACGTGCATGATTCTAGGCACGCAAAACGATTTTGCAGCTCAAGTTGAAAGTTTTCGGATCCCTGGATTTGAACAGGTGTTGGGCGAAGCGTAGACTTCATCAGACGTGACCGTTCCAGCTTCACGTTAATATTTAATGTGCCTCTTACAAGACGGTGACCGCTTCCGGTTTTGAACCTGCTGATCACAGAGACATCATTAAATATGTGCCGTTTGTCTGCCAGAATGAAGTCTATCTCGCTTTTTGTGGAACCATCAGGACTTATCCAAGTCCACCTGCGTTGAGGCTTCTTTCAAAGTTCATCATAAAGAGATCTTCCTTCTCCAAAAAGTTCGCCAGCAAGTGTCCTCGGTGGTTCCGTCGTCCAATTCCGAAGGGACCCACTTTCCTCTCGGCGCCATTTTGCGCGCCCAGTCTCGCGTTAAAGTCCCCCATCACAATTGTGAAATAAGCTTTAGAGGTATGTATGGCTTTACTGATATCCTCATACATAACCTCTACCTCATCGTCGGGATGTGTCGAAGTCGGCGCATATACCTGTACAACCTTCAACGAATATCGCTTGGATATTCTGAGTGTAAGGTACGCTACCCTGGCCGACACGCTCCCGACTTGCACAATGTTGTTGACGAGGGACTTGTGGACGAGAAACCCGACACCACCTTGGGATAGGTGTTCGCCCTCCCGGTGATAGAACAAGTTTCCGGATTTGAGTATTATCGTGTCCTCCCCCTGTCTTCGGACTTCAGATAAACCCACAATACTCCAGTTTAACTTGTCTATCTCTTCTTCCAGCTCTTTCACCTTGTCGTCGGTCCTCAGTGTCCTGGTGTTATATGTTGCCAGGCACCATAGTTACGTCGAAACCTGAAGTTCTGAGAGAAACTGAGAAATACTACGGACGGTTGTATACCTCCTTTCAAGCTCCACCTCCCAGTGAAGAGAGCGACTAGAGAGCTAAAGCAAGGCGCAAGTTAGGGGAGGCCTATGTCCAGCAGTGGACCTCCAAGGGCTGATGGATGAATGGATGAACTTCCATTCTACAAAAGAAAACCATTGGGCCATTTATGTTTTGGATAAGGGCCAATCAAAAATCCTTTAAGATCCTTCGGGCCAATAGGTTGCATTGATTCCATTATAATAATAATAATAATAGCCATTTATTCCTCTTAAAAAATTTTTATACATTTATGGTTTTGGTAGCTATGCCCGTCACTGATTATTATCAAACATTTAGGTCCGTTTCTAGTGTAAGGGCACTTTAATTTTTATTTTTGAGGAGCCCTCTTCGGGTAAAGGCCTCCTCCAGAGCTTGCCATTTTTCACGATCTTTTGCGGTTTCCTGCCAGCTTTTTCCAGCGATTGCTATTAACTCGTCTTTCCATCTTTCATGCGGTCTACCTTTCTTCCGAGTACCGTGTGGCCCCTGCCACATTGTTGCAGTCAGGGACCATCTCATGTCCGTCATGCGAGCAAGGTGGCCAGCCCATTTCCACTTTAGTTTTTGTGCATGTTGGAGTGCGTCGATACGCTTTGTTTCCTGGCGTATGTCTTTACTTTTGATTTTGTCGTTTAATCGTATGTTCATTATAATTATGATATAACAAACTAGATGACATAAGGGGACTTTCAAATGAATTAGAAAATTATTATAATCAGCCAGGAGTAATAGTTAAAGCAAGAAAGAGAACATGGAAATGTAGTCTTCATCAGGAACAATAAGCTCATAATAAAGGAGAAATCAGAAACTGAAAAAAGGAAAAGGGAATCTTCTACGTCACCCAACAATATACATACCCCACAATGCAATACAGAAAAAAATACTATTGCAGCTCCTTCCAAAATGCATAAAATTGACGGTTTTGCATATAAGAGGTCCCATCTTCTATACTATCGGAAAAACATACACAACAAAATAAGGCATAGGAATTAATAGACACCGGAAACTCGAAGAAGATAAATATAAAAACCATACAAACAAGAAACAACAAGATCCCCAATACGGTTGGTCACCGCGGGGTAATAGACCATACTCCCCAAAAGCTAGAAGAAAAGAATACGAAGAAAACCCCACCCACAAATCATCAGTCTAAACTAAACATAGCTACGCTTAACATAAGATCATTAAAATCTAGAGAGATGCTTTAGAAACAATAAACTGGGATATTTTAGGATTAAGCGAGACGCGAAGAACAGACGAGAAAATTGAAGAACACGAAAATTACATATTATATTATAAAAATGAAACAGCTGGAATGTATGGAGTTGGGTTTATGGTGAAGAAATACCTTAAAAATAATATAATCGAATTCCAAGGAGTGTCAGATAGAATCGCCATTTTGAATATTAGGCTCCCGGATCAGCAACAAGTAACTTCAATAGTTCAGGTATATGCTCCAACCGAAATTGCCAAAGAAGAGATAAAAAATGAATTCTACTTCCAACTTAATAAAACTATCACAAATTTGAATAATACTGTAATCATAATGGGAGACTTTAATAGCCAAATCGGAAAAAGGAAAACTAATGAAGACAAAATAATTGGATCTTATACTACTGGGAAAAGGAATGATAACGGACAAAAACTAGTAAACTTCGTTTTGGAAAATAACTTCTACATTATGAACACCTACTTTAGAAGGAAGAAGAAAAGAAAGTGGACATGGATATCGCCTGACGGAAAGACAAGGAACGAAATCGATTATATTATTACAAACAAACCAAAATTAGTCGCAAATGTAGATGTTGTCAATCAACTAAACTATAATACCGATCATAGAATGCTCAGAGGCCAATTATACACATTAGAACCAAAAAAGTCAAGAAAAAACATTCATAAAAGGAAGAACCATTAACATTACCAATATCTGAAAATATTTTAGATTCTTTGGAAACCAATTTAACAAAATTACAAAACATACAAGATATTCAAGGAAAATACGATAACAAACAACATACAACAACAACACACAATATACATACGATACATTACAAACTACATGGCGTTTTGGGACTGTCCAATGAATTTGAAACATAAAAGATCGACATTACATACGCAATCGACTTTAATACGCCTATAGATATAATAGAGTCCAAATTACTGTGAGTTTACTATAACCTAAATTCAAACTAATTTTGTTGAAAATCTCGTATTTCCTACTATAACATTGACTAAAGTTAGTATGTGTAATTTTTAAGATAACATAATCAAATAAAGGCATTTTTATCAAGACACAAAAATGTTAAAGTCAGTACATTTCTCCATACTAAATGGGCATTCTCCTTTAGGTTTTTTCTTTCTTTCTTTCTTTTTTTTAAATATTGAATTGTCATCGGTCCTCGATAAGTCTACGAAGTTTGAAAGATTTTTTTTTTGAAATGAAAGTGAGGTTTTTTCTTTCTTTCTTTCTTTTTTTCTTTAAATATTGAATTGTCATCGGTCCTCGATAAGTCTACGAAGTTTGAAAGAAATTTCTTGAAGTGAAAGTTAGGTTTTTTTCTTTCTTTCTTTCTTTTTTCTTTAAATATTTAATGGTCATCGGTACTTGATAAGTCTACGAAGTTTGAAAGAAATCTGACTATTTAAAGCTAATTAAAGCGTGTAATTAGGTTTTTCTTTCTTTCTTTCTTTTCTTTAAATATTGAATTGTCATCGGTCCTCGATAAGTCTATGAAGTTTGAAAGAAATCTGACCGTTTGAAGTGGGTCAAAATCAAGTCCAAAGAGAAGTTACAAACAAAAAAACATACAGGTGAAGCTAATATAAAAAAAAACATAAAGCGTTTAATTACCAATTAAACTGAACTCTGAATAACAGGCCGAAATTATTGCATAACCTCAGGAGTACGTTGTATAAACTCTTGTTTTATTGCAGGAGTCAACCAAAGGCTGATATGATGTTGATAAAATTATTTCGGTGGTTCGCAGATTGGCTTCAACCCATTAATGGCCCACTACTGGGCACGGGTCTCTCCTCTTGAGTAGGTCTAGAGCATACTCCACCACGCTGCTCCAGTGCGGATTGGTGGAGGGGTTAGTGGCCAACCCCAGTGTCGGAAGTTTTCAAACCGCCCGAGGGCCTCCGACATGGCTTAACGACTGTTATCTTATGGTTACAACCGGGACCGACGGCTTTACGTGCCCTCCGAAGCACAGAAACGCTCAAGAATTTTTTTCCACTAGCAGTCACCCATCCAACTACCGACCACGCCCGCTGTTGCTTAACTTTGTCGATCGCTTAGGATCGACGCAAGCTAGGCTATGAGCGATTAATAAGAGTAAAAAAATATTAAAAAAAATATATTTTAATAATAGTTATTGATTCAATATAAATTGAATCACAACAGCTTGTTAGGGTATTATTAATTAAATAAGTAGCAAAATAAGTAGGTATCCTTAAAAATTAAATTGCCTATGACTGTATTCGTCATGATCACTGAATTCGAATAAAATAACGAGTAAAGTTACAAAAACGGCAAAAGTAAATATACACTTCCAATATCATTTTAATGTAGCCATGACAATGTCTATTACATGTATACATTTCGAAGTGTGAATTTATTTATGATTTTGGTTTGATTACATTATTGTGGAATAAACGTGTATACCTTATTTTGACATCGTTTAATGGTTAGTTAATTTTGAACGAATTGTCGTTCACTTCTTTATGGATTGTTACAAGTTTAGATATTTTTGAAAACGTGAAAATGTATATATATTATTGCACGTGACTGTACATGGCTTGGTAGGGCTGCTTATGCTGTTAGGAGAATAAGGCTGTATACTGACGTCGAAACTGCTAGGATAGTTTATTTTGCTTATTTCCACAGTGTTATGTCATATGCCATCTTGCTGTGGGGCAAAGCAGCCAATATAGAACAAATTTTCATACTCCAAAAAAGGGCTGTTAGGGCTATCTATAAACTTAAGTCTCGGGAATCTTTGCGTGAAAAGTTCAAGGTAATAGGTATACTTACAGTAGCTTCCCAGTATATCTTCAATAATGTAGTTTTTATAAGGAAGAATATAAACGCGTATAAACAAAATTTTGATATTAATAATCGCCAAACAAAAAGAATGTATCAATTAATTACGCCTTCGTTCCGCCTAAGTAAAGTGCAACGATCTTTCATAGGGCTTGGTGTACAGTCACGTGTAATAATATGTATACATTGTCACGTTTTCAAAAATATCTAAACTTGTAACAATCCAGAAAGAAGTGAACGACAATTCGTTCAAAATTAAGTAACCATTAAACGATGTCAAAATAAGGTATACACGTTTATTCCACATTAATGTAATCGAAACAAAATCATAAATATATTCACACTTCGAATATCATTTTTAACTATCCATGACAATTTCTATAACATGTATACAATTGTACACATGTAATAGACATTGTCATGGCTACATTAAAATGATATTGGAAGTGTATACTTACTTTTGCCGTTTTTGTAACTTTACTCATTATTTTAGTCGAATTCAGTGATCATGACAAATACAGTCATAGGCAATTTAATTTTTAAAGATATTTACTGATTTTGCAAATAAGCCCTATTAGGCTGTTGTGATTCAATTTATATTGATCCATAATTATTATTAAAATATTATTTTTTTGAAAATATTTTAAATTTACTCTTATTAATCGCTCATAGCCCTGCGGCTTGCGTCGATCCTAAGCGATCGACAAAGTTAAGCAACAGCGGGCGCGGTCGGTAGTTGGATGGGTGACCGCTAGTGACAAAAATTTTTTGAGCGTTTCCGTGCTTCGGAGTGCACGTAAAGCCGTCGGTCCCGGTTGTTATCGTAACATAACAGTCGTTAAGCCATGTCGGAGGCCCTCGGGCGGTTTGAAAACTTCCGACACTCGGGTTGCCCACTAACCCCTCCAAAACTGGAGCAGCGTGGTGGAGTATACTCTAAGCCTCCTCAAGAGGAGAGACCCGTGCCCAGTAGTGGGCCATTAATGGGTTGAAGCCAATCGCGAAACAAAGAAATAATTTTATCAACAATAATTTTATTAATTATCATCTCAGCCTTTGGTTGACCACTGCAATAAAACAAGAGCTTATATAATCAGTTTATTTTCATTCGTTTCTCAATCTATACTAATATTATAAATGCGAAAGTAACTCTGTCTGCTACTCTTTCACGCCTAAACCACTGAACCGATTTTGATGAAATTTAGTACAGATATGTAACTGAGCATATCATAAAGAACATATCATACTTTTTATCCCGGAAAATAGACCTGTTCCTGAGGGATAACTCTTTCACGCCTAAATCACTGAACCGATTTTGATGTTTGGTACAGATATACTCGTAGAATTGAGCTCGGGAAAGGACATATGATACTTTTCATCTCGGAAAATAGACCTGTTCCTGAGGGATAACTCTTTCAGGCCTAAATCACTGAACCGATTTTGATGTTTGGTACAGATATAGAATTGAGCTCGGGAAAGGACATATGATACTTTTCATCCCGGAAAATAGACCTGTTCCTGAGGGATAGCTCTTTCAAGCCACTGAACCGATTTTGATGAAATTTAGTACTGATTAGAATTGAGCTCGGGAAAGGACAAATGATACTTTTTATCCCGGAAAATAGACCTGTTCCTGAGGGGTAACTCTTTCAAGCCACTGAACCGATTTTGATGAAATTTAGTACAGATATAGAACTGAGCTAAAGAACATATGATACTTTTTATCCCGGAAAATAGACCTGTTCCTGAGGGATAGCTCTTTCAAGCCACTGAACCGATTTTGATGAAATTTAGTACTGATTAGAATTGAGCTCGGGAAAGGACAAATTATACTTTTTATCCCGGAAAATAGACCTGTTCCTGAGGGGTAACTCTTTCAAGCCACTGAACCGATTTTGATGAAATTTAGTACAGATATAGAACTGAGCTAAAGAACATATTATACTTTTTATCCCGGAAAATAGACCTGTTCCTGAGGGATAACTCTTTCAAGCCACTGAACCGATTTTGATGAAATTTAGTACAGATATAGAACTGAGCTAAAGAACATATGATACTTTTTATCCCGGAAAATAGACCTGTTCTTGAGGGATAACTCTTTCACGCCTAAATCACTGAACCGATTTGGATGTTTGGTACAGATATAGAATTGAGCTCGGGAAAGGACATATGATACTTTTCATCCCGGAAAATAGACCTGTTCCTGAGGGATAACTCTTTCAAGCCACTGAACCGATTTTGATGAAATTTAGTACAGATATAGAATTGAGCTCGGGAATGAACATAGGATACTTTTTATCCCGGAAAAAAGACCTGTTCCTGAGGGATAACTCTTTCAGGCCTAAATCACTGAACCGATTTTGACGTTTGGTACAGATATAGAATTGAGCTCGGGAAAGGACATATGATACTTTTCATCCCGGAAAATAGACCTGTTCCTGAGGGATAGCTCTTTCAAGCCACTGAACCGATTTTGATGAAATTTAGTACTGATTAGAATTGAGCTCGGGAAAGGACACATGATACTTTTTATCCCGGAAAATAGACCTGTTCCTGAGGGATAACTCTTTCAAGCCACTGAACCGATTTTGATGAAATTTAGTACAGATATAGAACTGAGCTAAAGAACATAATGATACTTTTTATCCCGGAAAATAAACCTGTTCCTGAGAGATAAGGTAAAATTTTGCTATATGTAGTTGATTGATTCGTTATTTATGAAGCGCCTTTTATGACTCTTTTTAGGGTTCCGAAGTCAAAACAGAATTCTCATAGTTTCCGAGTTTCGTCATACCCGTCCGTCCGTCCATCCATCCATCCGTCCGTAGCATATCGCAGATACCCTTAGTGCTAGAAAGCTGTAATTTAGCAAGAATATACATGTTTATTTAAACTTTAAATTGGTAGAATAATATTTTTAAAAATATGTTTTTAGGGTACCTCTCCTAGAGGTATTATGGGGATCATTTTTTTCCCCCATAGTGCGGGGCATCGTTGAAAAGGTCTCTCAAAAATAATATGGGTCTGCTAAGTCCATTTTTCGATTGAGTGGTCTGTTTGCAAACTATTCGTTAGTCAATTTACGAAAAACATGTTTTATAATGAAGGGATCTTTATTTTCGGCGTACGAAGTCGCGGGTAACAGCTAGTGTTATAATAATTTTTAAAGCGTATTATTCATACTACCTTCAAAAAATTAATAGTTGGGCATTTTCGCCAAAAATTGTAACTTGCGTTTTTACCGTGTCCCCTGACTTCATACTTCGAATTTTATTAAATAAAATTTCAAAAAGATAAAATCTTATATTTTTGTAAACTTCTTTATTAAAATTTACGGTAACACCAACAAAAGTTGCAATTATTGCCTAATATAAATTTTTATATTAAACAAAATAATACCATTGGTTTTGCGATATCCCCTGCAGCGTTCGATTATAAAACATGCGATAAAACATGTTTTGTTTGATCGGAAGCATTCAAATTTGGGGATAAATAAAATTATCTGAATGTCAACACTGTAAAAAAGTCAATTTTTAATCTGTTTTGTACTGAAAATTTGCTGAAAATAGAGTTAAAAATGAATTTCAAAAAAGGGTTCGGGTGGAATTCCACTATCCGTTACCGTGGTTTTGTATTTTTTGAAAATTCTATCATGAGAACTGATAAATATTACGTATGGCAGATCATTTTTGAATAATTGCATGACAATCTGTGCTTGGTTATATCAGTGTTTTTTCACTAGTTTTCCAGGAATTAAATAAATAAATTTGGATAAATAAATAAAAAATATACAAAACACGCGTAGAAAGATGAAAGATCGATGAGAAATATGACAATACAGTGGTGTTATTTATAAATACTATGGTTACCTAAATGACATTATTAGGGATTACATCATCTTTATTGTCAGTCGATTAATCGATGTCAAAATATTCGAAATGTAATTTAATAAAATTAGCGTAACGATTAAATGGTAATTATAATATATTACATAGTTTTGATTTATATGGAATACGAAAATATGTAAAAAATAAATTAATATTATAATTATAATCAATAAATAATATATAAAATATATTATTATGTTCCATCAAACAAACACACACACACACACACACGCGCACACACACACACACACACACGCATGCATACACAAACGCACACACACACACACGCACATCCACACAAATATGTCATTGTAATAGATTTAAGGTATTTTTTGTATTTCTTGCTTCTCCGAGGTGGGCGTAAACAGCGGCGACACAGTCTCAACTATTGTCGTTGTTTACAATCATATTATGTCTATTGTAAAACTGTTTTTATGAAAAATAAAAACTTTTAATAAATCTTTAATCTTTAAATCAATCGATCAATATCAATCGATTCAATCGATTATAAAATCGTATGTAATGTGGTAAATACTGTGAAAACTTTTTTGCATTATTTTGTTCATTTGGCAACAGCAGCTGAAGCTAAGATTTAAATATGTTTATCTTATAAATAAGACGAATTTTTTGGTATATAGTTTACTCTTGTCTAGTCCGATGTTCTAACACAGATTACATATGGTTCGAGGCCGAAAATTGGGGTTCTCCTTTATGTGGGACTACACCACAAGCACCAGCTTTCGATTAAAAAAAGAATCATCCAAATCGGTTCACCCAGTCCAAAGTTCTGAGGTAACAAACATAAAAAGAAATACAGTCGAATTGAGAACCTCCTCCTTTTTTTGAAGTCGGTTAAAAATTAAATACATACTTTGTGGTAGCCTTGGTCCAATTGGACCAATGAAAGTGCCACATTTTGGTGAGCATATTTACGGCGTACTTAATTAATTTGGAGAAAGGATTTTTTTTGTAAATAAAGCAATTCAAAATAAGACGTGCAACTTTCTTAATTAATGTTGTACTAATAAAAAGGCGTCCTGATTGTTTTATTCGGAATTTGGATATTATTATTATACTTGCAAATTTCCAAGTAGAAATTATCTGTACCCTAGTTGGTAGCGAGAGCGACTCTGCCTGCGAAGTGATTAGATTCCCGGGTGCGATTCCCGGCTGGGGCACATATTTATGAAACAGTTAAATATTTGTTGGTACTCGAGTCATAGGTGTTATTGTGATTGTTACGTGTCATCTATGCCACCTACGATACAGGTAAAAACTTACTACGAGGGTGTGTATAAAAGCGTATTACAAAAAATTGGAATAGTTAGCAGCGTGTAGGTACAGACAGCAGGGGATAAAAATACAAATTTTGAAAAACCCCTCCTCGTATCACGCTACTGCAGCGCCCTCTGGTGGCATACCGACATAAAATATATCTATAAACCCGCTCTTTAGTGATACCTTTTGAATGCAAAAAACTGCAATGAAATTGGCCCAGTAGTTTTCATAAAAAACGGTAACATACATACATACAAACTAACTAACAAACAACCTCTAAACCCTAATGCATATACCGCGTTCGTTTCGTTCCTTCCGCTGTGGGTAAAAATTAAAATGAAAAAGGGATAGATACTATAGTAATAAAATAAGGCACAATGTATGCAGAATGAGTTATTGGTAGAAATTACATTTTAACAATTAAATATTAAAATAATAAAAATAAATTAAAATATTCATATATCTTAAAATAAATCTTGAATGCCCTTTGGTTTACTAAAAACTAATGATCAACAACGCAAAGAAGTTTACGACTTGCTCACAGCCTACTTAATTACTTAAGCATTTTGGTAAATTTTAACTAAATTTTAAATAAAAAGCCTAGTTTGGAAGGTTAGGTTTGAAAGGAAGTTACAAAAACGGCAAAAGTAAGTATACACTTCCAATATCATTTTAATGTAGCCATGACAATGTCTATTACATGTGTACAATTGTATACATGTTATAGAAATTGTCATGGATAGTTAAAAATGATATTCGAAGTGTGAATATATTTATGATTTTGTTTCGATTACATTAATGTGGAATAAACGTGTATACCTTATTTTGACATCGTTTAATGGTTACTTAATTTTGAACGAATTGTCGTTCACTTCTTTCTGGATTGTTACAAGTTTAGATATTTTTGAAAACGTGACAATGTATACATATTATTACACGTGACTGTACATAAAATAATTATCTACTGGGTATTGCGTAGATCGCTAATAACTAATTTGTATGGTAGCAACCACCCTTACATAGACTATCAAAACTAAGTGTCATGTCATTAAGTCACGAGAAAGAGCACATGACGTATTGTAACCGCTGACCACGGTGATAAGTTTAGTCCACCGAGTGACGCGTTGTGTGTGTGTGTTGTATGTGTGGCAGCTGTTTGAGTTCGAGCTGGAGGTGCAGCCGATCCTGGAGGTGCTGGTGGGCAAGACGGCGGAGCAGGCGCTGGCGGAGGTGGCGCAGGAGGAGGAGCTGTGCGCGCTGCGCGAGCAGCAGCGGCGGTACCGCGAGCTGCGCGCCGCCGAGCTGGCCGAGCGGCAGCGCCTGGCCGCGCAGGACGCGCGCCTGCACACCGAGAAGGTAGGCTCTAGTGCTGGCTCCACTTGTCTTGTCCTCCACCGAGCGACGTCTCAAGCCGAGCTCCGAACCCCTCGAGGTGTGCCCTTGGGAGGCTCGCAACCCGTACTTCTCAAGGAGTATGAGCCAACCCTCCCGCTTCACCAAAATTACCTTCTCAGCTAAATCTTTCCAGGCTCGCTACTTTGTACGCATGAAGCTGTGCAGCCAACAAACTCAGACGAATTAAAACCGAATAAGTGCGTGTCAGGCCACGCGCAATGTAGGGTTCCGAAGTAGTAAGTATATCGACTATTACTCATTAACTACTTATGCTAACCGTTACCTATAATAGCCGTGATAGTTTTCCTTGTAAATTCATGATATTATTATAACCTATTTTGAGAATTTTTTTATTTGTCCAACTCCAACCGTTTAGCCGCCAGGGGGGGATACGTGACTCTAACTAAAATTAGCACTTTAAGGCTAAATATTTCGCAAACGGACCCCTAATTCCTGATATGGTCTTAGAAGACTCGTAATATTTTTGAAAGTACTTTTTAATGATACCCCACACTATAGGCTACGCGACGTATAAAAAATTCATCCTCACGTTACCTGTATAGGAGGTATCTTGAAACAAAAAATGTTTTTCAATATTTTATTCTACGATTCTGGAGTTTTAATAAATATGTATATTCATGCCAAATTACAGCTTTCTAGCACTGAGGGCCTCGGCGCTTTGCTTCGGACAGACGGACGGACATGACGAAACTATAAGGGTTCCGATTTTACTTTGGAACCCTAAAAAAGATAGATAAATCACCGCTTTGAATTTATTGAGTGAAGCCACAAAAACTACTACCAATGATATTATATTATATTAAAAAGAGGCGTAAACACATATGTATGTAATTAAAAACCTACGCAATTTGTTGCCATTGTACCTACCTCCCGAATTGTCGTAGTGTAACATACAGGAGAAATGCCGTCCTGCGCAGTTAGTGGTGCTAAAATAATACAAAATTTGTAGTAAGTCAAAAACTAAGCCATTCCTAATATTGATTAATATTCCTTGTGTGTGTGTGTGCAGGAGCGGCGCGTGGCGGAGGCGCGCGCGGCGCGGGGCGCGGCGCTGGAGGCGCGCGGGCGCGTGGCGTGCGCGGCGCTGGTGCAGGGCTACGTGGCCGAGCTGCTGCCCGCCGCGCTGGCCGGCCTGCGGGACGCGCGCCACCTGCAGCGCCGCCTGCTCGCCGGTACCCACACACCCACACACCACACGCTCGTGTCGTGACATCTGGCACCCGTTGTCGTCGGTGGGACCAGGGGAAGGAAACAAGGATTATTAATACACTTTACAAGTGTAACAACACTACATTTACCTGAAGGTTAATATTCAGGAGTGTGCACACATTACGTGACACGATCAGGCAATAGTTGATTCAGATAACCGTCACGACACTTTACGAGTGGTATAATCTTGAGCTTAATATGCTGACATCCGCAGTGTCGATGGACATGAAAAGGTTATAATGTAATTAGATTTAAGTTCTGCTAGTACTCCCTGAGCCGAACATGATAGATGAAACGAAACGCTGTAAGATGGTATTGATCGTCAGGAGTGGAGGAGGAGGCGATGCCGTGGCTGGTGTCGGAGGTTTCGCACGAGCTGGAGGCCATCATCACCAGCAGGGACGTCATCACAGGTACCAATCACAATCACTTGGCTCTTTGGCCTCCTATTAAAACTACGGGTTTTATTGCGTTAAAATTAATAAAACATTGTATTGTGACAGAGATTTAAATAGGTAGGCCACTGCGACAGAAATTTTAGTCAAGAACTTATTGGCCAGTGTACATTGTCTATATTTACTAATAAAAAGGTGTGAGGATCAAATTAACTTAAACAAAACTGCAGGTAACTAGTACATCAACACTTCGTAGACATCCTCCAGCCTGGGCACTGGCCAGCTCGGTGACCGATAAACAGTTGTCGGCGGCAGGACACATTCTCCTTTTTGACAAGACAAGTAGCCAGGTTATTTGGTAAACCAGGCTTCCCAGGCCGCTTTAAGTAGAATGATAGCAGCAAGCTGCAGCATGTGTGTGTGTGTGTAACCCGTCGGGTACTGCTGCAGAGATCGTGCGGGACGTGGTGGAGGCGCGCGCCGAGCTGTACCGCGGCGCCGGCGAGGCGGAGCCCGCGCCCGCGCCCGTCGACAGCGACTCCGCCACCGACCAGGATGAGGAGGAGGAGCACGAAGGTAAGCTCCAGTTAATGACAAGCCAACACAAGGCCTTCTGTCCACTTTGAACCACGCCATACGAACTTGCTTGCTTGCATCTTGCGTAGTAAATGACAACATCTGTCCACCGACCGGCATATCCTCGTATTTGCGCATTGCAAAACAATTTAAAAACAAATGCAACCGCGACGATGACGTTCAGTGAACGGATTTCGTTCCTTTGCTACGAAAGATGCAAGCGAGTTTTAGACGAGCGGCAAGCAAGCGACAGTCGACGATAGCGCGCGTGTGAAAAAGTGAAGATTACTTGATAATACACAACTGTAAACAAGAATTAGATATATATTTTATCGCGTAAATAACACACATTTGTAATACAGAGATCATTTAAACAGGTCGTCTAAGAGTAAATTATAGATTGTTTCGCTGTAGTCTAAAGACACTGCGATAGTGAATTTACAATAAGAAGAATCTATATGCCACGTGCCGGCGTGCCTATGCCAGCAACCTGTCGCCACACGATGCGGCACCTCGCGGCAACACGCGGCAACACGCGGCACCACACCCCACCACACCCCACCACACGCCACACCGGCCACCGCACACTCGTCACACTTCATCTTCTCCATTCGCCACACCGGAGCACGTGCGCGCTGCGACATGTGCATGCCTCACTAACGTCACACTACACGCGTGCGATTTTGCGACCCAGTAGTATAAGCTCTTATAAACAATTTCTTACTACTTATAATCATTTTTTTAACATTTTTGCTTATGCATTGTGGAGACTGACCAGAATAAGTAATGAAAAAACGGCACTAATTGCATAACACGGCGATCTGACATCTATACTAAAATATGGTATTGTACTTTGGAGTCACTCAGTACACGTAAAACGAGCATTTATCGTGCAAAAACTATTTATAATGTAAGGAGTACAACAAGTTGTAAACCACCGTTTAAAAGGCTAAAACTACTTTAATTTCCATGTATTTATCGCACAGGGCTCTGTGGAGGTATTCATTCGTATGTTCAGATCATCTCTACAAACCATATATCAAAGAACACTTCAGTACTATGAACATGGATCTCTCTCTGTGGGCGTAGTTATATGTCAGGACTGCCAGGATACTAAATAAAACACACAATTCGACAGGCACAAGGATACTATCCGTTTATTGCCTGATAACACCCGATTTTATCAACTCAACGTTATTTAGTTATTACTTTTATTCGCGATACTCTCAATCTGTCTGTCTTCTTGACAGTTCCCTTTTTCTTAATTTCAAAGATTATTACGAACTTATTTTAGTCTGCACCGATATATTTATACTTGTATTTAAATATTGTAATTTTGTACATTTCCACTCGCATCTATTTAAAACGAACGAGGAACACTGGTAATTATAGGGGAAGATTTCCTCACAAACTAGTGCTGCTCTCAGCAAAATCTGTCAAATTTGGTAAAAATGCGTATTCTATGGCTACTAAAATTTATAATAAACTACCAGTAGAGCTGAAACAAAAATCAGCGTCCATTTTTAAAAGTTCACTCAACATGTGGCTTATAGATGAAATTCGTTTAGTGGTCTCAGAGATTAGCGGAGACAAACAAACAGACAGACAGCCAAAAATTTTGAAAACTCATTTTTCAGTGTTGATACAAATGACGATTTGCAACTTGAAAAAATCATTTATTTCGAAATCACAGACAGACTCTTCTTCAATTTTATTATTTGTATAGATTAGAAGTGTTGTTTTTATTATATTAGGTAAATTATATAGGTATAAAATAAATCTGACGAGTCCTCGCTGCGCTGCTACGGGTTCCATTTCGAGTGTCGGCCGTGTGTAGCAGGCCTAACCGATTGGCCGCGGCCCGTCTGAATGGTGTCATTACAGCTCGATGTCGGTCGTATTATTGCGTCGAGTCGGTCCGTCCGCGTCGTCCGCGTCGCGCCAATCTGTTTCGTATTAGCGACGTATTATGTATTGATACAACGCAGGGGCCGCAGCCCGCACCCCGCAGCAGGGTTCCGTAACATAATATTGACGAGTCTTATGAACCGTACTTCAGTCTAGAACTCCGATGAGAGTGACCGGTCTTGTAGACGTAACAAACTTTAACTCAGCTACTGAGAAAGTAAAAGAGGAAGTGTCGAATAATTGCAGCATACTGTTTTATTGTACGTTTTGGCTGCAGTGATATTATAGCCCTTGATGTCTACGTAACGAAACGATCAAATCCAGACAGACCTTTCAATGGGGAGTGGTTACCGCAAGATGTATCCTGGGTGGCTTAGACTTCCGTGTCACACCAAAAGCATCACGGAAAAATTTAAGGAAACGAGGGGATCGCTTAGTAACTAACGAGGCCAGGGACGGTTAGCTCGGGCCGCTCGGGCCGCTCGGGCTCCACATGGGTGAAGAAGCCCTTACACTCCAATACGCGAAATAATATGCTGCTCATTCCAAAGTAGTACAACAGACCTGTCTTTCGGATTGGACGCGAGGCGAAAACACAATACTACCAGTGTGGAGGGGACCAGGACGACGCACAGCACACGCTCGAGGCTCGAGGTACCTATGTCCTGCCTGGGCGACCGAGCGGCGCGCCCTGGTCGAGCGGATCGGGGAAGATCTTTCTTCGCCAGCAATAGTAGCAGCAATTCCGTGGAAAGCTGTGGTCTCCTTCTGCGAAACCGTCATGGTAAAGAAGGAGACCGCCGAGCGGGATCGGGAGAGGGCTGATCCAGGTCGTCGACGGTAACGGCACTGAGTAGGAAAAGTGGCTGGGACTTTACTACTGAGTACGCAGGAGAGGCACCGGTTGTGTTCCCCAGAGGTCCCGGAGCCTCACCATATGCGCAGGATGGCTGCCGAGGGGGTACTAGTGGGTAGAAATACCACATAACCCGCAACCTGTAGGTTCGGGTATCTATTGAAGATTTCCCCCTCAAAAAAAAGGTACCTATGTATTTAAAATAACCGCGTCACTAAAATAGTAATACCTACTTTACATCCAAACTCAAATGCATCTCTTTGTTACAGAGAATCTATACGGAACCAAACACAAATCTTTGATGTTATCCGATTTTTAATCGTTCTGTGGTTTATCTAACGGTGTTACGCCAGGGGTGGCGCGGAGAGCATGGGGTGCATAGGGTGCGTGGGGTGCGGGGGGGGGTGGGGTGGCCGCGAACAATTAAGATTGATACGGTGCCGACAGGGCGCACGTGCGGCGGCGCGGCGGCTGGGTGATGCGCCGCGACATTGATGCGACAAGTGCAATTATTCCGCTATTAAGCGCGCTTTTTAACTCGAGAGGCGGCAAAATAAACTCTCCAGCAGTAATACAATAACATATCGCTCCTCCCGCACCGCGCACTGCACCGGCGCGGCGCCGCGGCGCATTCACATTGAATGAGCATTATCGCGAATCGACATTAAGTACGATTTAGTTACCAACTATTGTTATTTATTAATACGAGTATGACGTACTCACTTGCAACGCAATAAAGCTTACAATTAACAACACGTGCACTAAATTGTTTCTATCATACGTTTATATTCATGTGGTAATATCGACATTAAACTCTGGTCGAGTTGTTGAGTCGGAGTTAGAGGAAATGACGTCGAGACGTGTCCTTCATACATTAGATACTTCATTCAGAATGTAGAGTGTATAAAGAAATATATAATGTAGATATATGTAGTCATACTTATATACATAATATATCCTACTTAAGACGAATTAAACCAAATTTTTAGCATTATTCTGCGAATTAAATCAATTAAATTATTGTGGAGTTAGCGAACTTTTCCTTTTACCAAAAATAAATCGTGTATTTACCATATAGGTTTCCAAATTGCTAACCCACCTTTTATGGCATTTAAGTAATCTAAGATCATTTTAGTAGCGGACTAAATTTTTACAGCTGAATGTCGTCTTCGTATGTGGTGTTATATGGTAACATTGACATCAAAATAAACCTGTATACCTAGTAAAGTAGGTACACATAAAATACTGAGTTGCATGTTCTTCATTTAGCAGTCGTTCATCAACAGTCTAGGCGATACCTTATCTTATAGTTTACGATACTAGCGTATGGACGGTAATTTAACTGAAATAACACAAATCAGAACGAATTTAAAGCTCGTCCGATGAATACATTACATCAAAGTTAATCAATTTAGTGCTTTAGTCATTTTGAATTATTGCTTCGTCCACCGTCGACCGTCCGCCGTCCGCTGGAGAGAACAGCGGCGGGAGGGAGCCGTTATCGCGATCTGTGTTGTGACCGATAGCATCGCGGACGGTAATTGTAAATTGTTACATTTATATTGACTCGGTAGCGCACGCTCGGCGCTCGGTGGCACTCGGTGGTGCTCGGCGGTGCTCGGCGGTGCTCGGCGGCGCTCGGCGGCGCTCGGTCGCAAACACTACGGCAGAGCGCAGTAGCTCACACTTCCACAACGCGAGCCACAACCACGGAACACGCACTTTTATATAGGTCTCTTACATACACTATAAATACAATAGTTGCATATTCATTAGGTATTTATTCGTAAAGTCTCTATCCCTAATTACCATGAAGCTTTTAGGAGCAAAAAGAAAATTTTGTTGAAAATGACACATACACGTGTAAAAGTTTTTACTTACGCTTAAATAATGAAGTGCAGCCAGTTCAGCGAAGATTATCGCGATAAAATTCCTAAAAATACGCCAAATTACGATTGGCATTCGCCGTGGTGCAAATAAATCGTATAACTACAACTTTTCGGTCATACCTACTTGTCGCGGCGAATATTCGCCGAATTCCGCAAACGTATCCTGCAGCCCGCAGGGTAGCACCTACATCAGTGTTCCGGTGTTAGTGAATGTTTATGGCCAAGTGTAGTTCTGTTCGCGTGTGTGATGTGCGGTGTGCGGTGTGCGGTGTGCGGTGTGCGGTGTGCGGTGTGCGGTGTGCGGTGTGCGGTGTGCGGTGTGCGCTGCGCCGCGGATTGTCGGATTAGGAAAAGTGCACGTGCGCAGATCGTCGCGCGATAGCAACCGGCGCGGCGGGAGCGGGAGCGGGACTTAATGCATTAGCGCACTCGCAATCTACTTCGGTCGGCCAATCAAAAGAAACGAAATGATTACCATCATCGAAATAGCTGTATTTAAATACAAAACAAACATTTTCCTTGTATGTTTTAAATAAAAAAACCGGTCAAGTTTGAGATAAACTTGCGTGGAGAGGGTTCCGTACGTTGATTTATCTACTTCCTATATGTTGTTTTAATGGTTTAAAAAGTATGTAAGTAGGTATAATGCCAGAAAAGTATGTATAGATAGTGTGAGCGCCATCCGAGAAACTTTATACCCCAATAGTTATGAGCAGCCCATTGCCACTTCAGCCGGCTTATTCGCTGAGTTGTGTCGATTATCCTTATTCGTCGTAGACGTAGTTTCATCTTTTTTGACGTGACTACGTGGAGAAATATCGAGCAACCCTATGCTCGCCAATAGCTCCCTAGCTCGCTGTACGATTTTGAGCTTATAGATAAGGCCAATAGTAAAGCACCACGTCTCACCATGTCATCACTGGTAACACACACTGCTAGAACATCTTCGACTTCAGGCACTGAGGTAGTGTTTTGGACGACAAGATACAACGCAGTTTCCCGAACGCAGCCCATCCGAGTTGGATTCTAAGTACGAATGACTTCTTTCTCGGAGTTGAACTTACCTGCGGTTGATTTTCGTCACCGCACATCACGGTGTACCAGGTTCCATCAACACCACCTGGACACCTGACGATCATCGACATTCGGTTGTATTTCCTCCCACGCACGTGTAAACTGTAGAAATCAGTTCTGTTGTGTGGATTTCAGTTTTTCATTGTCTCAAGACATAATGAACACACGACCTCTTGTCTTAATAATTACTTCTAAATCAAGCTTCGCATAAAGAATAAGCCCTTTTATCTTTATATATAAAAATCAATCCATATTTCCCTTGGTCATGTCATCACGCGTGATCGGCTGGACCGATTTCGAAATGAAAAATGAAATGAAATGAAATGAAAAAATGAAATGAAAATACATGCGATTCGATTTCGCTAAATCTTTTTTTGTTGTATTTGTTACTGTCAGGAGAAGGTTCTTATGGAAGAAAAAATTAAGAAAGTTGCGCAGAAAATTAGAAAATTTAACAAAACTTAAGGACCATATTAACTTTCCTAATGTAACCTTGGCAACATAACTTATTTTATAACTGTCAGTGGAGGGATGAGGAGAGAGGGAGGTACAGGGAGAGGGGTTGATAGGCGGTACAAAGTCCGTTGGGTCAGCTAGTTTGATAATAATATACATATACATTTGCTATGTCAGAAAATAAGACAAGTTAAAGCTCTATTAAAGTACGTACACAGAAACCGACAGGTACATTTAGACAAGGTACAAGTACAAATAGCAATTAGCAGTATATCGTAGCAGTGAAAGTCTACCAGTTTGAACGTTGATCTCCCGAACACAAGAGCCTGAGTTCAAATCCTGGCAGGCACCTCTAATATAAGAAAGAAGATAAGAAGTTAATTTATCATTTGCTTTAGTAAAAGTAAACATCGTGAGGAAACCTGCAAACCTGAGAGATCTCCATATTTTTTCAAAGGTGTGTGAAGTCTGACAATCCGCACTTGGCCAGCGTGGTAGACTATAGGCTGTACCCTTCACATTGTGAGAGGAGACCCGAGCCCAGCAGTGGGACAATTATGGGTTGTTGCTTTGCTTTGCTTGCTTTTTTTAAACAACTCATTTGGTCCAGTAGTGTCGGAGTAAATGGCGGACAGACACACGAGTGATCCTGTAAGGGTGCCGTTTTCATTTTTTTCGGAACCCTAAAAATACCGCAAACATTTTAAATTATTTTGATTTTCCTATTTACCTTATTTATTCATGCCAGTGGATCCAATAAGTATGCCGAACGAATTGTAGGCTAACCTCTCTCGGCGATAGCAACATTTTGGCAAGACAAACAAAAGCAGTATTCCCTCCTGTCTCGCGGAGTGCTTAATGGATATCTAAAACTATCGTGTTACTGGCGACCGGCGGCGCGGGGGGCCGGGGGGGGGCAGGGGGGGGGGGGAGTGCCGGCCGCTGCACAAATATTGTTGACACACTCGGTGCACTCGCCCCGGTGCATTTACTCCGGGCGGATTCAACTAAATATGTAATAAAATAAACATGTTTTTCACTCGAATAAATGAAGAATGAATGTAAACTTAGCCAATCTATACTATAATAAAACTCAAAGGGAAAATTTTCTACACATTGAATATTTTTTTAAAATTTCTATTAGTGGGCACTTCAATAACGTGTTAGAGCATAAAATATTTTGTTCAAAACCCGCTCCTGAAGAAATCCTTTCTGATTGCATCGTGGGTATATAAATTACTAAAAATATAAGTACTTCAATATAAATTCACCGTTTTTGTATGTGTTAAGGAACATACCAAAACCACGTAACCCATTTTTTCCAACTTTTTACCCCCCTCCCCCCCCCCCCCTTCGTGACCATCCGTAGTATATGAGAAGACCCCCCCCCCCTAGTTTTCACGTGGTAATTGATAAATACGGTTTTCAATACTTTTTTGCAAAAACAGAGTTAAAAAATAATAATTTTGCTTATATTTGACGACTTGTGTGGCGCAATGGTTGCTAAGATATTGACTACGTGACAAAAACCTAAACTTCCCCCCTCCCCTCTGTGACCAATCGTGGTGTTTTGAAGACCCCCCTAAATGAGACACGTGGTTTTGGTATGTTCCCTTATGTGCATTAGGTGAAGGTTTCAGGATTATAACGGCGTCAACCGTTGTTATCATATCGTATGTCAACTATAACGAAAGTTCATAGATGTGACGTTTTATTCGCAGGCTAACTCTAATACAATTCGACTCCAATCCGTCGTCAATTCTTTAATTAAATATGAAGTGGCGTTATTCAGATAGTTCGCGAAATGTTAAACTGCATTTAGCGTTGACATGAAGCACCACCTTGCGTGCCAAACTATTTAAATCCTTATCGTAAGGCAGTAGAGTGCACACTGGCATAGCGGCGCGTGTTTGTGCAGCTGCGAGCCGCGCGCCCGCCGCCTCCGGACAATGCAACAATCATGTAAACAGCTTAAACGATACAATTCGGAGCGCCGCCGTCGGTCGGTCGGTCGGTCCGCTCACCCCTTTACAAGTAATCGCATTTATAAATTAATTTAGAACTATCACCCTGTTTGCTTTCATTCAAAAAAACACTATTAAAAATAAGCAAAGTAAGCGGCCCAGGTGGCCGAGCGATCCTACAATATGAGGAAGGCTTCGTCAAGAAGATTGTAAACCAAGATATTGATAGATAGTGTTAAATACTCCGAAGTAGACTCTATATATATATATATTATAATAGCTTTCACATTTCCCGTGTTCATTGTTCACGTGGGTATAATTTGCGCTTTTACAAGTTTCTTGAAAAACAATTGACAAGCTGGCTGTCCTCACAAGAACAGTATGAACACGACTAACATAGTTCGCACGACTTGTAAATGTGCAGTACATGACCGACATGACTGTCATGACCGTCCAGCACAGAGTATCTGTGTCCTGTACTCCAGTACTGCTGTACTGCTGTGCGGTGCTTCGGCGAGGCTGCACTGCTTTACATGAAGTACGCTTTAACATGCACTTTGTTACACTCACGCTAAGCCCCGCGGACAAATCCGTACATCCCTTGTGCAAACATCGCTGCCCTCGCCCCGGCCGCCCCGCTCGCCCCGGCCGCCCCGCTCGCCCCGCTCGCCCCGCTGGCCTCGGCCGCGCGCTGCAAGTGGACACCTGTAGCTAAATATTGTTTAGATTCCGCTCCAGCCAGCACGGCGCGGCGGGGTCGGGTGCACGAGATTCGGGGTGATCTCTATTTCATTTGATTGATATATTAAAATATGAAGCACTCGCCGCTCTTATTCTAATAAGCAATTGTGTCAAAAATAACTATGTAATAGCTTTTGAAAAATTTAAAGTGTGGTCT
>OZ010684.1:19816269-19840801 GCA_963932265.1 Thymelicus lineola
AAGTGCTCGATGCTTGGCCTGATAGGGGTGAGTGATTTGGTCGTTGACCGTCCGGCGCGGTAGGTATTGGAGCGCCCTACTTCGCGGCTCACGCGGCCGAGGGCAAGCCGGCTCGCCGGCTATTTGTCGTTATATTTAAACCCATAGATCTTGTCTTTATCGAATCCACTTCAGGGATATTCGAGACTTCATGATTTACAAGCTTTGTTCTCTGAATAACAAAATATTATCATGCATTAGCGTGCTGTTGTGCGTGTTGAGTGAGTTTTGGCATCTCACGGTCTGGGGTTCCTATCCTGGTATAAAAATACCCAGCACAAATATCAAAAGTATGCAAATGAAACGTAACAAGCAGCAAAGACTCGAAAACAAACGTGTTTCTGTTTGCTACCTGGATTAACGACCAGGAACAGATGCTAGAGACCTCGGCTGATGCTCGGCTGACAGGCTAACTACTCGTAACGACCGAGCCATGGGTTGACAATAGCAATGGTTGTGGAAGCAGCGAGCATGGGATCTGATTGTGGTGTTATTATTGTTGCAGCGGCAGCATGGCGGCCGGCTACTCCAACGTGATGCACGACAAGCGCGTGGTGCGCGGCAGCACGTTCGCCTCCCACCCACACGCCGCGGTCAGTACACGCAGTACGCACACACACACACATCTATCCCTCTATTACTGCAACCCACAACCCAAAACCAACCCGAAAAACGATAAAACATCTCATGGCGAATATACCGTACGTATATATTCGTAGAATCGCAGTAGCGTGGTTGCAGAATGTGTTATGACCGTGCATACGTAACTTTATGATTAAACGGTGAAGTAGATGACCCTGCGACCTCGAACGGGCAGCGCTTGGGGCTGCCACCAGCCACATCCGCTGTTCCTGACCTGGAAGGTTGCACTCAAGGATGCACAAAACTTTTTACTTTTCGACGTCTGAAATATAACGCAGGTTAGACGATACTTATAGGGTAAAAGCCGGATAGTTCCCCCACTTTTCAAATAAGCTCTATTATATGAAAATATGCAATTACTAAGAATAATGCAACATGTATATCAAAACATAGGTCTTTTATCTTTTATATTAGCCTATTTTTGTAAACATAATTAATATTGGTTTTGAGTAAATCACGTTTAATTTGACCTCTCAAAAAGCGGATACTTGCCTACTGTGGCGGATACTAGCCTAACGTTAAAAATGCTTCGGGGGATACTTGCCTCGTGCAAGGATAGAGGCCTCAATATGATTTTTTAGACAGAAACAATCAATTTAAGTAGTTGGTCTTTTTTATTTACTGAGATTCTTTATTAAGTAAAAATTACAATATAATAGAACGTAAAAAATAGTGTTGTTTTCTCATTAAACGCTTTTATTTAGCTTCACTTCGGAGCATCAAAGCATCAAAGCATCAAATCTTGTAACGTTAATTTGAATGACTTCCCTTTAATGAAAATTGATGAAATTTGGCAGACATGTGTATTTCCGATGACAATACACGAAAATCATATTTTAAACTAATTTTCATTGTTTATTTGTTGTTAAATTAAAAAAAAACGATTTTCAGACTTTAGACGCATAATTCTCTATGTTCTATTTTACGTAGAGACTTGAAATTTTCACAACTTGTAGCTAATTTTATAAACTAAACATTATTGAAATAAAAGCGTTTAAAAAAAAAATTTTTTTAGGATTCAACTTATTTTAAACTATAAAAATAAAACAAAAATAACCTGGAAACTTAAAAGTTACGTAAGTTATTAGTAAAATTACTATAATTTATCGCAAAGAGAACAATATGGCAATCTTTGGCAGTAGCATTATTTTACACCAGATGCTACGCTTTTCACTTTTCAACATTTCAGATGTTGCAATAATGTTGAAATAAAATGTTCAGTCAGCCATTTATAAAAAAGATCTGAAGAAATATATGCCATTTTCTTCTGCATGTAAACTTTGGAACAAGGCGGAAGACCCTCAGAACTTGACTCCTTTTTATTTATTTATTAAAATAGGTTACAGCAATCATAATAAATGCTAGGATTAGGATAGGAAGATAGGTGGGCATACACAGTAGACATAACAAATAACGTCGGCCTCAAATGGGATTCGCACTCTGGACCGGCTGGACCCCTCATTCGGCAGGTACACTATGTACCTGCAGTAGCGCTGGGCGAGAGAGCCAATAAGTTGGAGACAACATCAAAAGAAAATATTTGACTAGCTTGATAGAAAAGAATTTATAGTTATATTATTACTTTTGCGGAAAATTTTCCCAAAGGCGACTATCCACAAAAGTAAATGGGGCGACTATCCTTTTTGATACGGATACTTGCCCTTTATATTTTCTAATTAAATAGTAAGAAATTAACAGTAAAACGTATTAAATACTATAATTTAAACTATAATGCATCCATAGAAACAAGAAGTCGACTAAAACCCAATCAGTATTAAAAAATATTCAACAGAAATTACATACCAAAATAATTTCGTCGCCCGTCAAAGTTTCGTCTTGGAAGATATTTGCTCACACGGGCAAAACGAATGCATATACTCTCACGGCTTACATGGCACTGAAGCCTGCGGGAGGGGCACTTCTTATTGTAGTAAAGTGTTAATGTCACCAACATCCCTAACATAGTGTATTCGAAACCGGGGCAAGTATCCCAGTGAGGCAAGTATCCGGCTTTTACCCTAGTACTTCCTTAAACGGCTTTAGTACTAGGTTTTTAGATAATATAGTTCGTACAATATACAATATTAATAACTAGTACGAGATATTGGTAGTTTGTTGAACCGATACCAGCAGTACACACTTGATCAAATCGCGTGCGCTTCCATCGCTCCGACGCGACGTCGAACTCTCTGACGCTCGCCGCCCCGGTGTGGATGCTGTCACTTTTAATCAAAAAAAGGAGGAGGTTCTCAGTTCGACTGTATTTTGTTACCTCGGAACTTTCGACTGAGTGAACCGATTTCGATGATTCTTTTTTATTGTAATTGGAAAGGATTTACTTCATTTGAAGTCGGTTTTTTTTTTGTTAAAATTTTCGACTATTATTTATTACTAGGAAATCGTCTTCGCTTCGCTTCGGGAAAAATAGTAAAATAAAAAAATATAATAGCCTATGTCACCCGGGGATAGTGTAGCTTCCCAACAGTGAAAGAATTTTTCAAATCGGTTCGGAAGTTTCGGGAGTTTATTCAATGCAAACAAACAATCAAATCTTTCCTCTTTATAATATTAGTATAGATTAGTTAGACATTACTTCAGTTTATTTTAATTGGCGATGTAGTCCAGGATTGTAAAGTGGACACATGTCACTCAGACTTCAAGCCACACAACTGACACAACAGGCACACACGCCGCGACTTTAAGAATGACGACACAACCTAATTTACTCAGCTATCTTCCGAATTGTCCAACTATGCCCAGGTTAATAAAATCCGTGATTATATTCATAAAACTAGAGATGTTGCGGATGCGGATGTGAATACGGATGCGGATGTGATCTTATACCGAGGCCCGAGACGTTGTGATTAATCCTTTGACAGTGTGTCAGACATTCTTGTCACAATTTCGGACACACTATCCGTATCCGCATCCACATCTGTATCCACAACATCCCTAGATAATAATCATCCTTTTGTGATAAAACAAATGTTAGCTGACTTTGACTTCAACCGCACGAAGACACAAGTGTTTATCACTCAGAATGACCATCATTAACATCAGGAGGTTCATTTGTTTTCTCGTCAGCCTTTCTGGCTATAAAAAAATATAGTACTATTATACTTTGTGACGAACCGCGCTGTTCCCAACGTGGATACGACACATCTTTATCGTGCAATATCCAAGAAAGACTCGCGCTGGAATGGAGCAAGAAACACGCGCTCGCGGCAAGCGGCCCTTAACTAACATAAGGAATTCTCAATTGTAAGTATCGGAAATTACTTACGTATAAAATTTCTAAATGTTTCATAATATAAGGCAATTCGAAACCAGGTATTATTTATTTAGCGGTGATTGCAGCTACATCGGAAGTGCACGAGGTCACATTGATTGGCACCACCTCACCGACTCACCACCTCACCAGGCGACCGAGGAGTAAACCTGTTCCCCGAACATGCTCGATGCTCGACCTCTACGAGTTCATTTAAGATATGGTAAATCTCAGTTCACCGATTGATAATGCTTCTATTGTTGGCGGTTGTGGTAATTTTATAACAAATCTGCTGATGATATAATTATTAAAGATAGATACACGAGTATGTATCAATATAAACATTGCAAATATTGAATGCCAGCTGACATGACGTCACCGCTACGACAGTCGACAACTAGTGTCGGACTCGCAAGTCTCGCAACCGGGAAACATTCCTTAGGTATTATTCAAATGTGGTTTAGTTGTAACGGTCGCGGCATGGCGCGCGGCGCGGGCAAGGTTAATGAGCAGAATTGGGTTCACGGTGTGTGGTGTGCGGCATGCGGGCTGCAATCGATACCGCCGCCGCGCCGTCCGCCGCCGCGAGCCACGCTGGCCCAGCGCCAGGGGAAATAGCAACAATTGTTTTTTATTTCAGTTACAATAGGCACTGGCCACGGCGCTGTTTAAAAAGTATGCAATAAATTATACATGACGGAAATATAATTTACAGGTAAACTCAACGTCTTGAAAATTATTTGCAGAAGTAACACCGATTCGACGTTCTCGAGCTATTTTTGTCTAAACCAACTTATTTTGTTTGTTCGTAGTTTGCTAGTAGCTCGTACATTTTTAAATCTAATTAAAAATGAACGAAACAACCTGCGTTTCCTCAATTTTGTTACATTTTTTCACAATATCGATGCGGAAGCCTCGTTTTCAAATAACGAGGCAGTCAGTGAAATCAATTAGGCGTAATAGCTTATTCGATTCGTTAATAAATTGCTACAGTTGAATAACACTTGTCGATAAAGTCTCCTGAACCTTACGGCCTGGGCATAGAGCTCAGACTCCAGTGACGCAGCTGCACGGAGGCCGATGCATTAAACGTGCGCAGGTCGAACCAGCAATTTAGCTGTTGTTTACACAGCTAGTGACAATGTACAGCTAGTTCTATTATTTATTGACCATCTGAGTAAAGCACCACTTTCAATAATTCTAATGAGTGTTAAACATCACAGTGAGGTTGGTATAATAATGGTATAACAATAGTATAAATAAGACACAGATAATGGTATTGCAATTTCATTTATTTAGTAAGGGAACATACCAAAACCACGTGCCTCATTTAGGGGGGGGAGGGGGGTCTTCAAAACACCACGATTGGTCACAGAGGGGAGGGGGGGGTTTAGGTTTTTGTTACGTAGTCAATATTTTAGCAACCATTGCGCCACAAAGTCGTCAAATATAAGCAAAATTATTATTTTTTAACTCTGTTTTTGCAAAAAAGTATTGAAAACCGTATTTATCAATTACCACGTGAAAACTAGGGGGGAGGGGGAGGTCTTCTCATATACTACGGATGGTCACGAAGGGGGGGAGGGGGGTAAAAAGTTGGAAAAAATGGGTTACGTGGTTTTGGTATGTTCCCTAACTTAGGTTATGCTGCTTAATTATTCTCAATAGTCAATAATTAATGATAGTAAATACTCTCTTTAGTCTATTTAGTTAGTACAAATAGTTTAGCAGTCATCTAGTAATGATGACTCGACACTTTACTCTAAATTATCTACTTAACACGTTAGTTAAATGCACAGAACATTCTGTGTTTAAGTAAATTTATCATGTAAATGTATCAAACATGGAACAACCATAATTTATGCTTTATTATTTAATAAAATAGATTAGTTACACTTATCTGAATAGCCGCTATGCTTTCGCGTGGTCTTACACAAGGGAAGATACTTTTCGGCGCCGTTCCTCCTTTTCCAATGACACTTGCAAATTAATAATCAATTGACATCTTTTATACTTTTATTTGAAGGTAGTTTTATGAATATATAGGGTAGTAATTATTGAGGGTAAAACGCAAACTTTTAAATGTTCTACCTACAAAACGTAACAATAATATGACGGTATACAAACATTTATCTACAACCATTACCTAGTGTCAATGACTTATACCAACTGTTTTTTATAGCATGCGAAAATTCTATTTAGGAATTGTTGTTGAAAGCCCTTACTTGACTGTATTTCATATATAAAGCATTTATGGCTAAGTAAAACAATTCACTTGTTAACCATAACTTTGTATTTAAAGTAGGTACTTATTTAACTATTTGCAATACGTTTTTCTTATCCGGTGCATTTGTTTCTTAGTTAATATCGGTAGTTCCGGTACTCCGGTACTGCGGTACTGCGGTACTGCGGTACTGCGGTACTGCGGTACTGCGGTACTGCGGTACTGCGGTACTGCGGTACTGCGGTACTCCGGTACTCCGGTACTGCGGTACTGCGGGTACAGCCCGAGCCAGTGTTACAACTGTCACAAGCCATAGCTGTCAACACGATGTTAACAATCTCACTTTTAAATCGGCGACACGTCACCGGTCACGTGCCGCACCTTGCATGTGTTTGTTCGCGACATGCAGTTCACTCATGTTTAATGCCACAGAGCAGTCGGCTTAATAAAGCTTACATCCAGTGAGCCTTCATACCACTTCATACAGTAATAGGCTGAGAAACCTAACGATCAGAAAATAACGACATTAATAAATATCTGAGCTACCAACTACCGACTTCCGACTACCGACACTGATGTACTAATAGGTAGTTGGTCGCAGCTTCACTCGCGTCACGTGGCCTTTTTCATGCACAAAAATACCTATGAAGCAAAATATTAACAGCAGCTATAGATTATTAAAAGATCCGCGGTAGTCGATACTAATTTAACTTAATTAACGTTCGTTTTCCATATGAACGTTGACCGTTATTTTTCCGTTTTATTTATTTTTGCCGTTTTTAAGACTTCTCATAAGTTTTCCTATAATATATAAGTAAAGAATGATTCTCTGTATTTTTTTAAATTCTAGCGTCAGTAATTTCGGAGATAAGGGGGGCAGTGGTCAATTTTTGGCTTTAATTTTCGTTATTTCTTCAATAATTTTAAAACTATGCGTTGTAGAACTATAACAAATAAATATTTGTTCTACAATATTTATATTTGAGATCCTTACAACAAGCCCTTTTATTTGACATATCAAACGATACGGTTTGAAAAACAGATTTTGTTTAATTTTGATTTAGTTTTTTTTTCAAATTCTCATGTAATTGAATTTGTTAATTCTTATGAGAAATAAAGATTCTTTAACCACAAATTTTAGTTGTTTACTATATACCCAATGATATTATATGTATAAAAGAGGTAGATGGGTTACTAGCGCGCCGACGGCGAAGAGCGAAAGAGTAGTCAATTGACCACGCTTGCTCGCATTACTCGCAGTCGCTCTCTCAATACTCTGTGGATACGCACGCTTTTATTTTTGTCAGAAGTGCTGGAGATTTGACATACAGCGTTAAAATGCCTTCGTGTGTTATGCGTAAATGCACTAATTACTTACGTAAAAAAAATAAAATTCATGGAATAACATACCACAAGTAAGGAATCATGATTTATTGCATTTTATTTCATTTCAATAATTCTCTAACAAAATAAGTATGGCGGCATGACACCGCGCCAGCTTGGCGCCAGCCGAACTTAAGGTACTTGTGACGCGAGCGACAAACACTAGCTGTCTTTTTCACTATTATGGTTTTAGTAATGCTATCCCTTTTACATAATTTAACAAGCGCTGATTGGTCGCAGTGTGTCGTAGCTGTTTTCGGAACAGATTTTTCGTTTGATTTATAAGGGTATAACGTATCTTTAATAAACATCATTGTATATACCTTCATCTTTGGATCACAAAAAAGTACATGAGTATCAAATTTCAATTAATTTGGTCTGGACCAAACGACGACTCCTACTGGTACTACTGGTACTGGACTGTAACTACTGGTAGTTACAGAGTAAATTGGCTGTGAACGGCGGTCGCCCAGACTCACGAGTGATCCAAGGGTTCCGTTTTTCGTTTTTTCGTACGGAATTCTAAAAAGGTACTAGAACCACGAGTAAGTGTACTTAACCATCGCGCCTATTGCAATAGAAACAATTAATATTTGTGAAGTGTTATGTTGTGTCGTGACGTGACGTGGTGCGTGGCGGTTGCAGGGCGACGGGGCGGAGAGCGCGGCGGCGAGGGCGGCGCGCACCCGGCGGCGGGCGCTGGCGCGGCGCGCGGCCCTCGCCCGGCTGCGGCCCGCCTCGCCCCCGCCCGCGCCCGGCCGCCGCCATCTGCCCGTGCAGACCGAGTACTACCTCGAGGAGGTAACCACCGACACACACACAGACACACACACAGACAACATACGGCTACGAGAATCGTTTATGCTCCTCATTCATTACGCACAATGGCCCGACTTAGAGGATAAGTGCTCATACAATCGCTTATACAATCCATAGAATGACCTGTTAGTTGTGACCTCGTGACACTATCTGCAATACAAGGCATTTCGTCCTCACGTCGATTCCCCATTGGGATAAATATTTACATGACGTTTGTTATTAGGATGTCTTATTTATGTCGCCCATGCAAACTGCGGCACAAAGAGTAGTTATTAATGCGGGAGTACTTATAATAACTATGCGGGGCTGTGGACATCCTTCCTTACTCCCCAAAACTCGAAGAATTACGGTAGAATATCTTAGGCTTTAGGTCAGCACAGAACCTCAAGATGTCCGTTGGTCGGCGCGTTCAGCAAGGTACATCACAAGTAGGGATGCACGGGGTGCACCCTAATCAAGTCACGTTTACATCAGTCTCAGAAATAAAATAATCCAACTGCGAACAAACCTAATCTCGTTGCACCTGTGGTAAGATGGCATGTCGTCGTTGTCTTTGGGTATAGACATCGTATATTTGTTGTCGTGCAGACTACAACACTACACTTCGCTTCACTATATAGATATGATAGTTGTGTTGTGTGCAGTTGTTCGAGAAAGGCGTGGAGATGGAGGTGGGCGTGCAGACGGACCTGTTCGCGGACCGTCCCGCCACGCCGCGGTACGTGCCCGCCAAGACCGGGGCCGACGCCGCCACGCAGATCTACCCCGGGGAGGTGAGTCAACTAGACAAAATGAAGTGAATAATCACTTCTCTTCTATTAGTAACTCTTCCAAGTAGAAGGTTCCATTGTAAGCTACTAAAATAAAATGCGCCAAGAGCATTGAAGTATAATGTCATAGAACAGACATCTCGAACAAAATGTGTCCCGCCCGGGAGGTTCCATTTTTAAAATTGGGCCCCCGTTCTCCTTTCAAAATCGAACGAATCCATTGAAGATTGAAGCCACGGTGCGCCAATGCATTGGGACATACATGGTGGTTGCGGCGCCGGTTCTGTACGCTAGTAATAATAGTTCAATGATCAAGAGCGCTGTTTATAATATTGGTCGCACTGCAGGCTGAGTTGATTTTATTTGATGTACATTAAATAATTATCTACTGGGTATTGCGTAGATCGCTAATAACTAATTTGTATGGTAGCAACCACCCTTACATAGACTATCAAAACTAAGTGTCATGTCATTAAGTCACGAGAAAGAGCACATGACGTATTGTAACCGCTGACCACGGTGATAGTTTAGTCCACCGAGTGACGCGTTGTGTGTGTGTGTTGTATGTGTGGCAGCTGTTTGAGTTCGAGCTGGAGGTGCAGCCGATCCTGGAGGTGCTGGTGGGCAAGACGGCGGAGCAGGCGCTGGCGGAGGTGGCGCAGGAGGAGGAGCTGTGCGCGCTGCGCGAGCAGCAGCGGCGGTACCGCGAGCTGCGCGCCGCCGAGCTGGCCGAGCGGCAGCGCCTGGCCGCGCAGGACGCGCGCCTGCACACCGAGAAGGTAGGCCCTATTGCTGGCTCCACTTGTCTTGTCCTCCACCGAGCGACGTCTCAAGCCGAGCTCCGAACCCCTCGAGGTGTGCCCTTGGGAGGCTCGCAACCCGTACTTCTCAAGGAGTATGAGCCAACCCTCCCGCTTCACCAAAATTACCTTCTCAGCTAAATCTTTCCAGGCTCGCTACTTTGTACGCATGAAGCTGTGCAGCCAACAAACTCAGACGAATTAAAACCGAATAAGTGCGTGTCAGGCCACGCGCAATGTAGGGTTCCGAAGTAGTAAGTATATCGACTATTACTCATTAACTACTTATGCTAACCGTTACCTATAATAGCCGTGATAGTTTTCCTTGTAAATTCATGATATTATTATAACCTATTTTGAGAATTTTTTTATTTGTCCAACTCCAACCGTTTAGCCGCCAGGGGGGGATACGTGACTCTAACTAAAATTAGCACTTTAAGGCTAAATATTTCGCAAACGGACCCCTAATTCCTGATATGGTCTTAGAAGACTCATAATATTTTTGAAAGTACTTTTTAATGATACCCCACACTATAGGCTACGCGACGTATAAAAAATTCATCCTCACGTTACCTGTATAGGAGGTATCTTGAAACAAAAAATGTTTTTCAATATTTTATTCTACGATTCTGGAGTTTTAATAAATATGTGTATCCATGCCAAATTACAGCTTTCTAGCACTGAGGGTCTCGGCGCATTGCTTCGGACAGACGGACGGACATGACGAAACTATAAGGGTTCCGATTTTACTTTGGAACCCTAAAAAAGATAGATAAATCACCGCTTTGAATTTATTGAGTGAAGCCACAAAAACTACTACCAATGATATTATATTATATTAAAAAGAGGCGTAAACACATATGTATGTAATTAAAAACCTACGCAATTTGTTGCCATTGTACCTACCTCCCGAATTGTCGTAGTGTAACATACAGGAGAAATGCCGTCCTGCGCAGTTAGTGGTGCTAAAATAATACAAAATTTGTAGTAAGTCAAAAACTAAGCCATTCCTAATATTGATTAATATTCCTTGTGTGTGTGTGTGCAGGAGCGGCGCGTGGCGGAGGCGCGCGCGGCGCGGGGCGCGGCGCTGGAGGCGCGCGGGCGCGTGGCGTGCGCGGCGCTGGTGCAGGGCTACGTGGCCGAGCTGCTGCCCGCCGCGCTGGCCGGCCTGCGGGACGCGCGCCACCTGCAGCGCCGCCTGCTCGCCGGTACCCACACGCCCACACACCACACGCTCGTGTCGTGACATCTGGCACCCGTTGTCGTCGGTGGGACCAGGGGAAGGAAACAAGGATTATTAATACACTTTACAAGTGTAACAACACTACATTTACCTGAAGGTTAATATTCAGGAGTGTGCACACATTACGTGCCACGATGAGGCTATAGTTGATTCAGATAACCGTCACGACACTTTACGAGTGGTATAATCTTGAGCTTTTGGCAAAGGGAGATCTCCCGCCAGGCGAGGTGTGTTGCCTGGGAGGCGGCCGAGCCCCGACTGACGTTGTCGGAGCATTTGTATATATGCCATTGATGTTAGAAAACTTCGATAGCGTGATTCAGGGCGGCGTGACGTCACCGTGTGACGTGCGTGCGCTGTCGCCACATCACCCCCCTGCTCAGACCGGAGGTCGATACACCTTCTCGATGGTTCAGCCTTCCGTGATCCTCTATCTTCGGTGAGTCGAGATGTGAGGTCGATGTGCCCTGGGATGCCCTCTATCCGCGGTGAGTCGGGATGGGAGGGTGTACGACCGATGCGGAGGGCGAGCGGTGCGCGCTCAAGCCGTCCGTGTAGCCGTGTGGGCAGTCGCTGGCCGGGTACAGGAAGCGTCGTCCGTCGCTGCGATGTACCCGGTGAATCAGCGTGGCTAGTGTGCGGTCTGTCGAGAGGTCGCTGCAGTCCGTCGGGTGTGAGCGGTGAGGTGAGGGGGGAGTGATGCCTGCTGCCGCTATCGGTGCTCAGAAGGGACGTGTTCTTGTCGAGGGTCACCAGTTTGGAAATAGATATGTATATCGCGTGTGGTAGGTGTAGTAGGCGGTGCGCGAGCAATAAGGTTAACTCCAAGTTATAGTTAATCGTTTATTACACTATAGCACAATACGGAAGAATACAGTTCAAACTACACAGTTAACGCACACAAGAAACATCCATAAACAAAGAAGGAGAGAGAGCGATAGAACGGAATAGTAGAAACGAAGGCACGAGCAACAGTCTTAACATACAATGTAAAATAGCACGTTGGGGCACAATGTAAGCACTAGGTAAGCGCGAGGTAGTCAAGCGACCGAGCGACACGGGTTAGCGCGATGTGTGTTGGAGGCTGACTCGCGCTGCCCGGCGATGACTGCCGGCGCGAGCGCGCGCTGCCCGTGGAAGGGGCGCGGGAGGCGAGGCGCCGCCGAACCTGTTCAGCGAGCCGCTGGCCGCGGCTGCTGATGTGACGTCACGGTGTGACGTAGGACACCAGAGCGCACCAGGTTCGAACCCGTGGATGGTGTCGGTGCTTGTGTGTGAATGTATGTGTGATGCATATGTGTGTATGTATGTAGTTGATGAAATAAACATAATATAATAAATAAGTGTGTGTGTTTGTGTATGTGTGAAGTATATAATAAACTACATAGACATAGAATGTGGGACGAAGGTGCCCACATCACTCCCCCCCAGAGACCGGGTCTACGGTCGATAGTAGTCCGGAAAACGAACTCGGCGGCCAGATCTTGTTGTTTTGCCGCCTTCCGGAACTATGGACTTCGATCGTGCAGGTGGAGGATCAGGTGAGGGAGCGGGAGTTGGTGTAGGAGTGGGCGCTGAAGCTGGAGGGAACCTGGGAGTAGGGATGGGATTGTTGGTGGGAGATGGGTCTACGAGTAGGTAGGCCGGTTTGAGTCGGTCTATCGTTACTGTGACCTCCCTGCCCCTAACCAGTATGCGGAAAGTCTTGTCCCTACGTTCGACCACTTTGTGAGGACCTGTGTAAGGTGGTGATAAGGAACCTCGGGTCGAGTCGTCTCGTAAGAAGACGTGGCTCGCTGGATGGAGCTCCTTCTGAACAAAGGATTTTTGTTGCGTGTGACGTGCAGCAGGTGTGGGTCGGATTTTTGCCGCTATGTGTCTTAGGCGGGTGGTGAAATCCGAGAGGTCGGTGGTCTCGGGAGCGGTCGCCTGGAAGAATTCTCCCGGCAGACGGAGCGGCTCACCGTAGACCAGCTCAGCGGAAGAGGACTGAAGGTCCTCTTTAAAAGATGACCTGATGCCTAAGAGCACAAAGGGCAAGGCCTCGACCCAGTTGCTATCCGCGTGGCACATTATTGCTGCTTTGAGTTGGCGATGAAATCGCTCGACCATGCCGTTGCAGGCCGGATGGTAGGCGGTGGTGCGGCGGTGCTTGAATCCGATCATTCTTCCAAGGTATTGGAAGAGCGTGGATTCGAACTGCCGCCCACGGTCGGTAACGATATCGGCTGGACATCCAAACCTGGATATCCACGATAGCAACGCCTTACCGACCGATTCCGCGGTGATATCTACCAAAGGTGTTACTTCCGGCCAGCGCGTAAAACGGTCCACTGCGGTCAAGCAGTAGCGGTACCCCTCAGATGTTGGTAGGGGCCCTATAATGTCCACGTGGATAAAGGCGAATCGAGCGCGAGGTAAATCGAACGTGCCCAACGGCGCTGACACGTGGCGACTCACCTTGGCGCGCTGACACGCTAGGCATTTTTGTGACCACTCTCGACAGTCTTTGCGCATCCCAGGCCAGACGAAGCGCTCGGCCACCAGTTGGGCGGTGGCCTTGGGACCTGGGTGGTTGAGACCATGAAGACTGTCGAATAACGGCTTACGTAGTGACAGTGGTACAAAAGGCCGTGCTGATGGTGTGCTGACGTCACAGTAAATTTCCCTACTGCTGCCAGGGATGGTGAGCTTCTTCAGGCGAAGTGATGTTTCTCCGCTGAGGTACTGAAGAAGCTCCTGATCCACTGCTTGCGACTCCGCGAGTGTGTCGAAGTCGACTGGCAGCTGCAGTTCATCGACGCGAGATAATGTGTCCGCCACCACATTATCCTTACCGGAGATGTGACGGATGTCGGTCGTGAACTGCGAGATGAAGTCTAAATGACGGAACTGACGGGGCGAACAGTTGGCTTTCCGTTCATGGAAAGCGAAACTGAGCGGCTTATGGTCAGTGTAGACTGCGAAATGCCGTGCTTCCAGCAAGTGCCGGAAGTACTTTATGCTCTCGTAGATCGCGAGTAGTTCGCGATCGTAGGGCGAATACTTCTGCTGCGCGGGTGTTAGGTTGCGTGAGAAGAATGCAAGCGGCTGCCACTTACCATTTTTGAGTTGCTGCACTACGGCACCCATTGCTACGTCGGACGCATCGGTGACTAAACTCAATGGAGCATCGCAGTCCGGGTGTGCCAATAGCGCAGCGTTCGCAAGACTCTCCTTACACCGGTCAAAAGCTGAAAGAGAGTCACCAGTAAGATGTACCGGCTGCGACCCCTTCACCGAGCCCGTAAGCAGGGCGTTCAGTGGGGCCTGAATGGTTGCTGCGTGAGGCAGGAAGCGCCTGTAAAAATTGACCATTCCCAAGAAACGGCGCAACTGCTTAACGGTCTTGGGTGGGGGGAATTCCCTTATAGCCTGTACTTTGGCTTCCAGAGGTTTCGTACCATCTTCTGAGATGCGATAGCCCAGGAATGTGACCTCACGGTGACCAAAAACACATTTCGTAGTATTAATTAACATACCATATTCCTGCATTCGAGTGAAGAGTAAACGCAGGTGCTCTTCATGCTCGGCTTCGTTCTTTGAAAATACCAGGAAGTCGTCTAGATAGGCGTAACAAAAATCTAGACCGCGCGTCATCTCATCCACGAACCTCTGGAATGTCTGCCCTGCGTTGCGGAGACCAAAAGTCATATAAGGGAACTCAAACAGACCAAAAGGTGTTGTTATGGCTGTTTTCGCGATGTCCTCCTCGTAGACCGGGATCTGGTTGTAGGCCTTGACTAGGTCGATGGTACTAAAGACTTTGTTACCAGCTATATTATGGGCAAAGTCGTGGATGTGTTTGATAGGATAACGGTCGGGGACCGTCCGCGCGTTCAGCATGCGGTAATCACCACAGGGCCGCCAACCGTTATCCTTTTTAGGAGCAAGGTGCAGCGGCGAAGCCCACGGGCTCTCGGAAGGACGTGCAGTGCCGTTTGAGAGCATGAGTTCGAATTCCGTCCTAGCTATCTTCAGTTTGTCGGCTGCGAGCCGGCGTGGTGAGCAAGAGACGGGTGGGCCGGGTGTGGTGCGGATATGGTGAACTGTGGTGTGCTTTGGTGTCCTCGGTGTGCCTGAAGGGCGAGTCAGTTCAGGGAACTTATTTAAAAGCGCATGGTATCTCGTGTCGCCCGTCGCCACCTTAACAGAGCATACATCTGATTTAGCGATAGTTGCACATGTGGACAAAGTTGTAATATTATCTACGAGGCGTTGGTTGCGGACGTCTACAATTAAATTGTAATGGCTTAAAAAATCGACTCCTATGATGGCTTTTGAGACGTCCGCAACCGTGAAGCGCCACGTGAAGGCTCGCCTTAATCCTAGATTTAATTTTAAATCTATGTAACCATACGTATTAATGGAAGAGCCATTAGCCGCGCACAAGCTAAAATCACTTTTTTGTCGGCGGTCTTTTAACGCCGTATAGGGATAGACACACAGATCACTTCCCGTATCTACGAGAAACTGCACACGCGAATTACGGTCCGTAACAAAAAGACGTCCCGTGGTGGTGCTGCATTCAGCTGTGGCCATCACCGCTGGCTGCTGTCGCGCGGTGGGAGTAGCCACCGAGTCCGTGTGCGCACTGCGTGCACGTTGTGGTGACGGCTGGACGTGGTGTGGTGTGCGCGTGGCATGGCACGAAGTGCTGGTAGCCGCCGGCGCCGCGCGCCGGGTTGGCGGCTGGCGACGGTGCGTGGTGCTGTCGGTGACCTGGCGCGGAGCACTGGTGTGCCGATCCACCTCGCGCGCCAGGTGCTGCACCGTTTTGGTCAGCTGCTGGAGCTGCGTGGCGGCGCCGTCTGGGAGTGGAGCAGCGGGCGAGGCGACCGGGCAGGGCGCAGAGATCTCCTGCAGGCGGTCCGCCATGTCGCCCAGCTGCTCAAGTGTGTCGGTGGGCAGCGTGGACAACACTGCCTGGATTTTGTGCGGTAGGCGGCTGCACCAGATGGCGCGGATGAGGTGTTGTGGCGTGGAAGGACCCGCCAGGTCCTGCAGGCGCCGCAGGAACTGTGACGGCGTCTGGGTACCAATCGCCTCATTCGTGAGGACTGCCTCGATCCTCTGCGCGTGAGAGGCGGTGAGTCGGCTGATCATTTCAGCCTTGATTCGCCCGTAACGGTTGTGCGCCGGAGGGTTAATAATAATGTCCCTCACAGTCCGCGCTTGGTCCATTGTAAAATTAATTAAGGTGTAATTGTACCTTTCTGAGTCCGTACAAATATTATGGGACACGAACTGAGCCTCCAGAAGTGCGAACCAGAGCTCCGGGTCCTCCGAATCGAATGGCGGCACTCTGAAGGCTGCGCTGGTGCTGGTTGCTGCTGTTGCTGTTGTTGCTGCTGGTGGTGCTGCAGCGGAGGTCGCGCCGCAAAGCACATGCTGCGCCATTGCGCGGCAAGTAGGTGCGCGGCGGGCGCGTGCGCGCCGCATGGCTGCCAGGGCGTGGCCGTGTTGCACCCGGGCGGCGCATAGCGACAAGTCACTATAGCACGTCTCGAAATGTTCATCGTCACTATTGTCACTAATATCATAGTCACTATCACTCAACATATTCACTGTGTTCAACAATGGGTCACCAGTTTGGCAAAGGGAGATCTCCCGCCAGGCGAGGTGTGTTGCCTGGGAGGCGGCCGAGCCCCGACTGACGTTGTCGGAGCATTTGTATATATGCCATTGATGTTAGAAAACTTCGATAGCGTGATTCAGGGCGGCGTGACGTCACCGTGTGACGTGCGTGCGCTGTCGCCACAAGCTTAATATGCTGACATCCACAGAACATCTAATAATTAGTTAGAAAGGGCATAGCGCGTAATTTGTACGCGAACCGCTGTCGCCGGTTCGATCCCCACCATTTACGTACTACTATAGTCCCCACGAACTAAGAATGCATATTTGTCGTTTGTCATCGCAGTGACACTAGAGATGTACAAAAAAAATCGATTCACGAAAGAACCAATTTTTGCAACAAATCGATTCAAAATTGTAAGACTTTCTAATCGATTCAATAATGAAATTGTAAATTCTAAAAACCGAAACATTTAGATATCCACAAGTAACTGGAATGATACTGCCTCCATTGAGCTACTTAAGTTACTTTACCATACCTATACGCTCAATAATTATATATTTACGACTATAATAAAATATTTTTTTCCTAAAAAACTCACTGGTAATTCATCCGCGCCGCATCCAGCGTATGAAATTTGGATTTCGGTTGAATAATGAATATTCTAACCGTATTTTAATCAGTTCAAATGGCTGCGGTTAGAGATTATCGTAATAAACACTTTTGGTCATGTTCTTATAGAAGAGAAGAACTTAAATTGTTTAATTGTTAAACACAAAGAAAGAAATAAAATAAATTCATTTTTATTTTAAGTTTCGATTATAGTAATGTATCGATTATTATGGTTTTATAAGTGGATTCATGCCGTCACATCACTTAACGTCAGTGTAGATTTTGTCATCTTCATATAACATTGATTCGACGCCTTATTTTTTTATTCAATTTTGCATAAATTATGATGTGATGGGATTTTTACTAGATTATAACGTTTAATATGATTTATAAATAACGTCAATACGAATACGATACAATACAAATGGGGATTTTTAACAAATTTTGCCAAAATCCTTTGTTCGTAAGTATCCAACTATTCATGTCAATTAAATAATTATTCCATTTTGCTCAAAGACGTAAGTACAAGGTTGGTTCATATTAATAAATGGCAGCTATCATTAATGCGTTCTTAGATAATTTTGAGTATAACCACTACTAACGAAAATGATCAAATACGCACGAGAATCGTTATGTGTGCGTGAAGTAGACGTGACTCTGTAGCTAGGGAAAGATTGTCGATAAACTTTTATCGGTATTTATTTTCGCATGGTATACTTATTGATTATATACTTTCATACTTTTTTATTGTAATCACTTACTCCGTCGACAGACTTATATTTCATCACTGGCCGCCGAAACAAAGTTTTTTTCTAAATGGCGGTACTCGTACGTACGTCACCTAGGTTCAGTGACGGTACTATTGAACGCTAGATTAGATATAGATTCTAACAAAATAATAAACAAGAACTAGCTGCTTGAAACAACAATATTCTGCCAAAAACCTAACTGAAAAATATAATATAAATCAGTGTAAAATACGTCAATGTTCTTTCAAACTATATTTCAATGCATAAAATATTAAATTTATCTGGCCACATTTACAATATTCAAGAACGTTGTTTTTATTATAACTTCGAAAGAATCTATCGAATATCCATGTCATCTTTTACTACACACAACACTAAAGCTATGACACCGTAATACATTACGCGTTCTAATTGATATGTTAAAAATGACGAGCGCATGCGGCCCGCAATGTATATTTTTTGGGAAAAGAATCATTTAAAGGACATTTTGAAAGATTTAAACTAAAATGTCCTAGTTTTTTACTTACGGATGAAAACAAAGGCTTCCTTTGTTTACTTTAAGCACTTCGCTTCTTGCACGACAAGTAATTACCGTACATAAAGGCATTTTTACGTGATTTAGTCGCAGTATTTCGCAGTACTTTTCTCCGTTGGAGTTCGCGAGTCACTAAACAGCGCGATCGCGTGTTTTTGTGCGATGTGCGCGTATGATCACAGTATTGGCGCGCCTGCCCCGCCCACAACTCCTTTCTAACTAATTATTAGATGTTCTGTGCTGACATCCGCAGTGTCCCTGGACATGAAAAGGTTATAATGTAATTAGATTTAAGTTCTGCTAGTACTCCCTGAGCCGAACATGATAGATGAAACGAAACGCTGTAAGATGGTATTGATCGTCAGGAGTGGAGGAGGAGGCGATGCCGTGGCTGGTGTCGGAGGTTTCGCACGAGCTGGAGGCCATCATCACCAGCAGGGACGTCATCACAGGTACCAATCACAATCACTTGGCGCTTTGGCCTCCTATTAAAACTACGGGTTTTATTGTGTTAAAATTAATAAAACATTGTATTGTGACAGAGATTTAAATAGGTAGGCCACTGCGACAGAAATTTTAGTCAAGAACTTATTGGCCAGTGTACATTGTCTATATTTACTAATAAAAAGTTGTGAGGATCAAATTAACTTAAACAAAACTGCAGGTAACTAGTACATCAACACTTCGTAGACATCCTCCAGCCTGGGCACTGGCCAGCTCGGTGACCGATAAACAGTTGTCGGCGGCAGGATACACATTCTCCTTTTTGACAAGACAAGTAGCCAGGTTATTTGGTAAACCAGGCTTCCCAGGCCGCTTTAAGTAGAATGATAGCAGCAAGCTGCAGCATGTGTGTGTGTGTGTGTGTGTGTGTGTAACCCGTCGGGTACTGCTGCAGAGATCGTGCGGGACGTGGTGGAGGCGCGCGCCGAGCTGTACCGCGGCGCCGCACAGTGGGGATTTTACAGAGGTTTTGTTTCAAAAATGCCTAGAGAAGGCGGTTTTAAACCAAATGCAGGAATTCTTTTTTTAATATATACCTGATAAAATTTCGAAGACATTGTCGGAGCCCAAATTTGAAAAATCATAATATATAAATTTACAGGGTGGTCCAAAAGTATGGAAACCCTGAATAACTCCTCAGGAATGCATTTTGGAGGAAAATGTTTTGTGCAAAAGTTTTCTGATTTTTCCTCGACTAAACACGATGGTGACCTTGAATTTGACCTTCACCGTGGCTTTGAAGGTCAAATCAAGGTCAACTTCATTTTTTCAAATGGTAACCCCAATTTTTAACTCTGGATTCGGAAAGGGCAGAAAATTTTATGCAAAAAATGACCTTGACCCTGACCTTGAATGCTTAATCAAAGTCATTTTTCGAACGGGAGACTCCCATTTTTTTATTCCAGATCTGGGAATATAAAAGGTATAAAAAAGGTCAGGATCAAGGTTTTTTTGACGTAAAATTTTCTGTCCTTTCTGAATCCGGAATAAAAAGTAGGGGTTACTATTTGAAAAAATGAAGTTGACCTTGATTTGACCTTCAAAGCCACAGTCAAGGTCAAATTCAAGGTCATCATCGGTTAGTCGAGGAAAAATCAAAAAACTTTTCTACAAAACATTTTCCTCCAAAATGCATTCCTGAGGAGTTATTCAAGCCCTGAATAACCATACTTTTGGACCACCCTGTATATTTATATATTACGATTTTTCAAATTTGGGCTCCGACAATGTCTTCGAAATTTTATCAGGTATATATTAAAAAAAAAATCCTGCATTTGGTTTAAAACCGCCTTCTCTAGGCATTTTTGAAACAAAACCTCTGTAAAATCCCCACTGTGCGCCGGCGAGGCGGAGGCCGCGCCCGCGCCCGCGCCCGTCGACAGCGACTCCGCCACCGACCAGGATGAGGAGGAGGAGCACGAAGGTAAGCTCCAGTTAATGACAAGCCAACACAAGGCCTTCTGTCCACTTTGAACCACGCCATACGCACTTGCTTGCTTGCATCTTGCGTAGTAAATGACAACATCTGTCCACCGCCCGGCATATCCTCGTATTTGCATATTGCAAAACAATTTAAAAACAAATGCAACCGCGACGATGACGTTCCGTGGACGGATTTCGTTCCCTTACTACGAAAGATGCAAGCGAGCTTCAGACGAGCGGCAAGCAAGCGACAGTCGACGATAGCGCGCGTGTGAAAAAGTGAAGATTACTTGATAATACACAACTGTACACAAGAATTAGGTATATAGTTTATCGCGTAAATAACATACATTTGTAATACAGAGATCATTTAAACAGGTCGTCTAAGAGTAAATTATAGATTGTTTCGCTGTAGTCTAAAGACACTGCGATAGTGAATTTACAATAAGAAGAATCTATATGCCACGTGCCGGGGCGTGCGTATGCCAGCAACCTGTCACCACACGACGCGGCACCTCGCGGCAACACGCGGCACCACGCGGCACCACACCCCACCACACACCACACCGGCCACCGCACACTCGTCACACTTCATCTTCTCCATTCGCCACACCGGAGCACGTGCGCGCTGCGACATGTGCATGCCTCACTAACGTCACACTACACGCGTGCGATTTTGCGACTCAGTAGAATAAGCTCTTATAAACAATTTCTTACTACTTATAATCATTTTTTTAACATTTTTGCTTATGCATTGTAGAGACTGACCAGAATAAGTAATGAAAAAACGGCACTAATTGCATAACACGGCGATCTGACATCTATACTAAAATATGGTACTGTACTTTGGAGTCACTCAGTACACGTAAAACGAGCATTTATCGCGCAAAAACAATGTATCCATGCTATTTATAATGTAAAGAGTACAACAAGTTATAAACCACCGTTTAAAAGTCTAAAACTACTTTAATTTCTATGTATTTATACTTGTATTTAAATATTGTAATTTTATACATTTCCACTCGCATCTATTTAAAACGAACGAGGAACACTGGTAATTATAGGGGAAGATTTCCTCACAAACTAGTGCTGCTCTCAGCAAAATCTGTCAAATTTGGTAAAAACGCGTATTCTATGGCTACTAAAATTTATAATAAACTACCAGTAGAGCTGAAACAAAAATCAGCGACCATTTTTAAAAGCTCACTCAACATGTGGCGTATAGATGAAATTCGTGTAGTGGTTTCAGAGATTAGCGGAGACAAACAAACAGACAGTGGCTTCAAACCATTAATGGCCTAGAGTATACTCCACCACGCTGCTACAGTGCGGATCGGTGGAGGGGTTAGTGGCCAACCCGAGTGTCGGAAGTTTTCAAACCGCCCGAGAGCCTCCGACATGGCCTAACGACTGTTATCTTATGATAACAACCGGGACCAACGGCTTTACGTGCCCTCCGAAGCACGGAAACGCTCAAGATTTTTTTTGCCACTAGCGGTCACCCATCCGACTACCGACCGCGCCCGCTGTTGCTTAACTTTGTCGATCACTTAAGATCGACGCAAGCCGCAGGGCTATGAGCGAACAGACAGACAAAACAGCAGAACAAACAGACAGACAGCCAAAAATTTTGAAAGTATTTTTCAGTGTTGATATCTTGCAAATGACGATTTGCAACTTGAAAAAATCATTTATTTCGAAATCACAGACAGACTCTTCTTCAATTTTATTATTTTTATAGATTAGAAGTGTTGTTTTTATTATATTAGGTAAATTATATAGGTATAAAAACAATCTGACGAGTCCTCGCTGCGCTGCTACGGGTTCCACTTCGAGTGTCGGCCGTGTGTAGCAGGCCTAACCGATTGGCCGCGGCGCGTCTGAATGGTGTCATTACAGCTCGATGTCGGTCGTATTATTGCGTCGAGTCGGTCCGTCCGCGTCGTCCGCGTCGTCCGCGTCGCGCCAATCTGTTTCGTATTAGCGACGTATTATGTATTGATACAACGCAGGGGCCGCAGCCCGCAGGCCGCAGCCCGCAGCAGGGTTCCGTAACATAATATTGACGAGTCTTATGAACCGTACTTCAGTCTAGAACTCCGATGAGAGTGATCGGTCTTGTAGACGTAACAAAGTTTAACTCAGCTACTGAGAAAGTAAAAGAGGAAGTGTCGAATAATTGCAGCATAGTTACTGTTTTATTGTTTGGCTACAGTGATATTATAGCCCTTGATGTCTAAGTAACGAAACGATCAAATTCAGACAGACCTTTCAATGGGGAGTGGTTACCGCTAGATGTATCCTGGGTGGCTTAGACTTCCATGTCACACCAAAAGCATCACGGAAAAATTTAAGGAAACGAGGGAATCGCTTAGTAACTAACGAGGCCAGGGACGGTTAGCTCGGGCCGCTCGGGCCGCTCGGGCTCCACATGGGTGAAGAAGCCCTTACACTCCAATACGAGAAATAATATGCTGCTCATTCCAAAGTAGTACAACAGACCTGTCTTTCGGATTGGACGTGAGGCAACAACACAATACTACCAGTGTGGAGGGGACCGGGACGACGCACAGCACACGCTCGAGGTATGTCCTGCCTGAGCGACCGAGCGGCGCGCCCTGGTCGAGCGGATCGGGGAAGATCTTTCTCCGCCAGCAATAGTAGCAGCGATGCTGGCGAAGAAAGTTCCGTGGAAAGCTGTGGTCTCCTTCTGCGAAACCGTCATGGTAAAGAAGGAGACCGCCGAGCGGGATCAGGAGAGGGCTGATCCAGGTCGTCGACGGTAACGACACTGAGTAGAAAAAGTATCTGGGACTTTACTACTGAGTACGCAGGAGAGGCACCGGTGTGTTCCCCAGAGGTCCCGGAGCCTCACCATATGCGCAGGATGGTTGCCCTCTCGGCAGCCATTCGGCAGGTTCTAGTGGGTAGAAATACCACATAACCCGCAACCTGTAGGTTTGGGTATCTATTGAAGATTTCCCCCTCAAAAAAAGGTACCAATGTCTTTAAAATAACCGCGTCACTAAAATAGTAATACCTACTTTACATCCAAACTCAAATGCATCTCTTTGTTACAGAGAATCTATACGGAACCACGTACAAATTTTTGATGTTATCCGATTTTTAATCGTTCTGTGGTTTATCTAACGGTGTTACGCCAGGGGTGGCGCGGAGAGCATGGGGTGCGTGGGGTGCGTGGGGTGCAGGGGTGCGGGGGGTGCGGGGTGGCCGCGAACAATTAAGATTGATACGGTGCGGACAGGGCGCACGTGCGGCGCGGCGGCGGCTGGGTGATGCGCCGCGACATTGATGCGACAAGTGCAATTATTCCGCTATTAAGCGCGCTTTTTAACTCGAGAGGCGGCAGAATAAACTCTCCAGCAGTCATACAATAACATATCGCTCCTCCCGCACCGCGCACACATTGAATGAGCATTATCGCGAATCGACATTAAGTACGATTTAGTTACCAACTATTGTTATTTATTAATAAGAGTATGACGTAATCACTTGCAACGCAATAAAGCTTAAAATTAACAACACGTGCACTAAATTGTTTCTATCATACGTTTATATTCATGTGGTTTAATATCGACATTAAACTCTGCTCGAATTGTTGAGTCGGAGTTAGAGGAAATGACGTCGAGACGTGTCCTTCACACATTAGATACTTCATTCAGAATGTAGAGTGTATAAAGAAATATATAATGTAGATATAAGTAGTCATACTTATATACATAATATATCCTACTTAAGACGAATTAAACCAAATTTTTAGCATTATTCTGCGAATTAAATCAATTAAATTATTGTGGAGTTAGCGAACTTTTCCTTTTACCAAAAATAAATCGTGTATTTACCATATAGGTTTCCAAATTGCTAACCCACCTTTTATGGCA